>JAIPMN010031543.1:0-22052 GCA_020650975.1 Apostichopus californicus
ACCTCTGTCACCCAAGGAGGATGCAGATGAAGAGAGCAAAGTGGAGAAGTAGAGAGATTGTTCTGAACTCTGAAATGTTTCAAATTTATTCTCCTTCATATCGAACATCAGTCAACTTATACACAATCTTTGTTACCTCAGTATACATGGACTCTGTTACATTCGGTATCTTTGTAAAGTGTTTAATTGCAATAGACTTTGCACTAGGCTGTAAATCAAGTGAAAATACATGGCAAGAACGAAGAGAGGTGTGTGATTGATTGTGAAGCAGGTTAAAATTGAACAGCGTGTGACATCTTCAGATACTTCGATCAGATAAGCATCGTTCAGATAAGAGAGATAGAGATAGAGATTTATTTCGTCCATAAGATATGGAAATTTGTCGCCCTGCAGCAAAACACATAAAGAATCAAAGTATAAAGTTACATACAGAATACAGTTAAATATTAGTATAAACAAAACACAGAGAAGTTGAATGAAAAGGTAAAAATATCAACAGCAACAATATCCATACATGTGAGAAAAATATACACATATATACATATACATACATATAACAAAAACAAACAGACAAGACTATAAAACAAAAGAAACCTATCTAACAACCCTCTGGTTGAAAAGAGAAACAGAATTGGGTAAAAAAGAAAACCTGAAAAGGAAACCTAAAAAAGAAAACCTGAAGATAAATCGTTCAGATAAGCATCGTTCAGATAAGCAAGAGGGTGGCTGTTGTACGTTGACTTGTATGTAAATTAATATACAACCAAGTGACTTGTCCTTTGAGGTCTTCAAGAGAAGATGCCACCTGATCATCTGTGACCACAGGGCTTATGTTCGTGGTAAAAAGGATTCATCCCTGACCGGATTTACACATAATTTATGAAATGGCCTAAAGCACTACATTAGTAATTATAATGGCTTACGTTTGTTTTAATAATGGCTTACGTTTGTGTTAGTAATTCGTTACATTTGTGTTAATAATGGCTTATGTTGTGGTAGCCGTTTCTAAAGCAGGGCGCTCTCCTAATGCACATGATCTTTACTGTTTAAAGCTCTCTGAATCGAATCTTTCGTTTGTGTTTATAATGGCTTACGTTTGTGTTAACAATGGCTTATGTTGTGGTAACAGTTTCTAAGGCATGGCGCTGTCTGAATGTACATGATCTTGACTGTTTACAGCTCTCTGAATCAAAGAATCTTACGTTTGTAATAATATAATAATAATGGGTTACATTGTGGTAACAGTTTCTAAACCAGGGTGCTGTCTGAATGTACATGATCTTGACTGTTTACAGCTCTCTGAATCAAAGAATCCTACGTTTGTAATAATATAATAATAATGGGTTACGTTGTTGTAACAGTTTCTAACCGGGCGCTGTCTGAATGCACATGATCTAAATTACTGTTTACAGCTCTCAGAATCAAAAGTAACACAATCATCGTGTGAAAGCACCCGTCACCATTTTAACATGCCCGATGCGCTTACATACAGATGCGCCTGGTGACTGACTAGCTCAAGTTTCCACTTGAGCAATTTGTCAAAACAAAAACAGGGCTTTAGAAAACTCAACATAAGGCGCTCAAAACATATTGTTTTTATTTGGCGCTTCGAAAAGAAGTTTCAAAAGATCTCTTTGATAATTTCGATCTACTAGTTAATCATCTCAGAGTACTATTATAATCTTCAGTCAGAGACTGTAGTTTGTCAATTCTTCATGTAATAGCTTAGGACTTTTATGAAAGCGCCCTCTGTAGATTTAGGGTGTGTCTGGAGAGCTGAATTTATTCCTGATATTACTTGATATTACACACTTAACTACAGTGAAATCACCGAAACATGAACATGTATGAAATTGATGATCAGTATTAGTTTTCAATGGACAAGTTGCAGACCTGAATGCTAATAATGACAGGTTATGTTTAATTAATAATTAATTGCTAATTAATCCACTTTTCTGGATTGTTACATCCACTTTCACCATGTTGGTAATAAAAGACAAGACACCTTTCTATATATTTGTTATACGTGTATTTTTCTATTACTTTAGTTTACTTTATTTATTCTATACATCAAACTAAATTAGCATAAAGTGTTTTTTAAAGCTGCAATATGCATTCCGTTATGACGGTCATAACAATCTTTTTATGGCGGTAATGTATTGTGTGTACTAAAATAATCACACAATCATAACAATTTACTTTTTTGGTCATAACATTTTGGCTTTTAGCCAGAGTTTGAGCAAAAGAAAATCCAAATGTAAACATCTTCTGTTTTACGTCTTTTGAAGACGTTTCTTGAAGATGTTTTTTGAAGACATCAGTTGAGCTAAGAATTTATGATATGTCTAGCACATTGCATAATGCCAGTCACAGACTTCACCGCTTCAAGTCTCTTCCACCTCTATTAGAGCAAGCTCTTCGTGGACACCAGACAAACACCCTCCAATCATTCAAGGGTGTGTAGACTCGCGCACAAAGAAACGTCTCATGCCGGTAATCTGACCTAGTTTCGAATGAGGTGTAACAGAAGTGTTAGACACCACCATCGATCCCAGAAAAAACACAGATTGCTACCGTCGGTAATTAGACACTAGTGCACAGTCAGTACATGCAGCTACGGTCAATACCCACCACACAGTGGACATAGCAGCGTGGACATCTCAGGTCTAGATAAAAGATAACAAGGTATCACGTATCATTACTGTCTGCATTTTGTAGCGACAAGAAGAAAAAGTCATTTGCAAGCAATGGAAAGTTAACTTTTTCAGAGTTTGTGAAGCACACGGTTTGGGGCAAGTCTTCAATGCCTTTAATCACTGGGAGTCGGTACATTGGTCACTGGGGTTTCTTTTTCACTGTCACCTATTGAGGTCAAGACATTAGCTCATACACATCTGATTAATGTTCTGAACAAGATTTTTTCCTTTTGTCAGTAAAAAAAAAAAAAATGCAGATCACAGTGATCCTGATTGATGTCTTCATTTGGATATTTCATTCGCTTGATCTCCACACATGAGCCAAATTGTAGTATTAAATATAAATTGTCAAGATTTAGTGATTATCTAGTTACTATCTATCAGTTCCAAAAAGACCGTTGATAGCTGCTAATGTGGCTGTTTTATAATGGGATGCATATTGAAAGCATTAAAAGCAAAGAACATGTTATAATTGTTTGGCTTCCATCAGGGAAATGGACAGGCCATCAAGTTGAGAGATCAGCCAAGGAGGTTTGTGGTCAAGTACAGAAATTAATTGTTTGACTCGTTGCATTCCATATTCAATTTCCTGCAGCTCCATTTCCAAAGACTTCTCACTGTCTACTCTTAGTTTCTTGGGCTGTGGCTATCAGAGAAAGAAGAAGAGGAAAAAAATCACATGAAAAGATATTTGTTCAGATCTGGGAATACTTTAGTGTTCACAATTTGTATGGCAGTTTTGAGGTTTATGTATTTTTGGTTCTCGTACAGATACTGAAGATGGTTTTGTACACAAAAGTTGCTACAAAATTGTTGCTGCATTTGTGACGCCATTTGCCCATTTTGTATAAAAGCATTTTGATATGCAAAACCGGATAAACCAGAAACGTGGTTACGAAACGAAATCACACCTGCTATACATTGTGTTCGAGAAGCTTTTGTTGTAAACTATGTTGAGCAAATGGTGTAGTGGAGACTTATTTCATGCATTCTTTGGTAATAAACTGAAAATGGTTTGCTTCTGTATACAAAACCTGGTATAAAATGTCTTCCATTTGTGTATAAACTATTTGCCCATTATGTAGAGCATCTTGACATGCAAACCTGGATACATTAATAACATCTCTGCAACACTGAAACAACAGTTCTATATACAGCCTGCAACAGTTACACAAGCAATCGCGACCAGTTTGGAAGGAATCTATAGGTGTTGGAATTTGAGATAATTTAGACATGTTAATGATCCTGTATCAGGCTCAGAATTCAAGCTATTAACTGACCAAATGTCAGGGGAAATTAAGATCCTAAACACACGATAAGTCTGATAACAATCGTCTGCCAAAAACATCCGACTGACATAAGCTCCTAATTACTGCATGCTATCAGCAAATATTGGGCTGCTCCCTCAAGCCTCCGCAGTAACTTTTCGTGTGCTGTAAGGCAGGTAAATGTGTGAATTTCTCGGCCTGCGGCATTGATGAATTGTTACTGTTAATTTATTGTCCAGGTTAGCATGGACAAATGATGTAACAGATAAAACTGTTCACACATTTTCTCTTTTACCCACAGCAGAACCATCTCTATGTCAACCTGCCACATCCACCTTTATACAAAACCACATATGCTGGTCCACATACAGGCCTACCAAAGCCCTCCTCCCTCCCCCACCCCCCTTTCCCCTCCCCAATACACCATCACGCTGAGGAACGACCACCATCCTTTGAGACTATATTTCATACAATTGCTTGCTACCTCTGTTAAGTCTTGATCCATTCTGCTCCCAGATCTTCCATGCATCAATGGTGGTTGATCTGCTGCCTCTTCCTTACTCTTGTTCCAAGCTTCTCTACGATTTAAGACACTCTTGTACTGTTCCTTCAAAAGTTCCTCGTCCGATTTGTTGTCTGGGATGGGTACGGCATTCTGAGGGTAATATGGCATGGTGTGTTAGGTTCATGGGCAACAGTATTGCACCCAAACTTGTTTTTGAATTTTAATGTTATAAACCACAGAATTATGTCTAGATATCCAGCAAAGCCACAAAAAAGTATTCTCAGAGAAAAAGAAATGCTTAAGAGTGTGACTGAAAACGAATAAAACCATTTTACAAGTTTCAACCATTTTTGCACAGTTGGCTGACCACAAGTACTTTTCAGGTGCATAAATGAATCTACAATCCATATGCAGTGACTGTTGGTTATATCACTGGGTTATACATAGGCAGTGGTGCACCAAACAGTTACTGGGGAGATTCTAATATCTCATGATAAGGTAGTTTAACCATTTAATGAGGATTCCTCTCAGACTTTTGCCTCATTTCAAACTCTAAGTTGACAATTTCATTGAAGAAATGAACAATGGAAAATGTGGAAATTATGAATAAAGTTTTGGGCTAAAAGGGGATTGGAACCAGTGACCTATAAGTTACAAGCCCTGTGCTTTACCAAGCTGAATTATCCAGCCCTTAGTTGGTGGCAATCCCTATATAGAGCCAGTTCTTTGCAGTTGGCAGTCAGACGCCACAGTACCATGCATGCACTGTGTAATCAGAGATCTCACCACAATTTCATTGAATGCAAACCAGAAAGCAGTAGGGAAGATTCAAAACAAATCTGGCTTTGTGTGTACATGTTTCTTTGTGCAGATGTAAATAAACAAACTCACTGACAATTTATAAACAAACTGGGGTGCCAGGCCGAAGCCATAGAAGTCATGCAACAATATTAATCTTGGGGGGCACAGCACTTAATTAGGCGGGGGGACACAATGTTTATTTGTGAATGCCGTCCTGGGGTAGGGTTCTAAGGTGAGGGGGTGTCCCCCTCCCCTTTGAGAAATGTTTGATGAATTATGGGTCCTTACATGTAATCTGGTGCTATATTTTGCAACTTGAAGTAACTTCATGTTCAAGAATTTTTCGGGGTTAGTCTGTTCGCTATTTATGTTTTCAATTGAGGCAGATAAAGGTTTTGTTATTTTGTAACACTTCAAATTGCATCTGGGGTCCACGTTTTTTTTGGGAGGGCCAGTGCCCCCCCCCCCCCCAGGCCACCCCTTGGCGGCACCACTGCATGCAAGTATGGACCACACCCAAACTAAATTCTTTAAGAATAAAAGTTAAAGCTAAACCTGATTCAGAAACTCCACGACTGTACTTTTCGTGGCATCATCATGTAGGCATTCAGGAACCAGATGCTCATGGGTTGTTTCCTGTTGAAATGAAAACAATGATCAGGTTACTCTGCATTAGAATGGGCTGGATTTTCATTATTTTTTCAGGTTGCTTACAGCCAAAGTGATGGTTAATGGTATACAACATATTTGCTTACCTCTGCAAATTTACTGAAGGCTTCTAGTGCTAGCTGTTGAAGAATTGGGCTTTTGTCACACAAGAGGGATGAAAATACTCTTGGAATTAGCTCAAACAGTCCATCATTCTGTAAAAGCAATAAAAGAGGAACTTTTGAGATATTATACCTTGGTGCCGATCGAGCTGTTAAGAATATCGTCTGCCTCTGCAATGCGTAACAAGGCACAACAAATCCAGTGGAAACATTAAGATGTACCATTGACTATTAACAGAACCCTCTCACAACTAGAGGAAATTGCTTGTCACTTTCATTCGTACCAGTCACCAGGTGTCTTTTTTAAACTTTATTATCACAGTTCAACAGAAAAAGTAAGGGTGTATCTCAAGGAAAATATATCTCTACGAAATAAAAGAATGCATTTCCTACACATGTCTCCTTCACAGACAAGAACATGGATATTTGCAAGGGAAAATGCAGATTGTTGGGTGATTGATTAGTTTCCCTCATGCATATTCATGCCAATCAGTGGTCATTTTGGTCATAATCGCTGGTATTCACAATTCCACATTATTTAGTAGAAGGAACATATTCAGTGGAAAATAAAAGATATTTAGTTCCCTCCCACCCCCCTCATTTGGTTAATAATTTACTGAATACTAAACATAATTATCAATTTATTTTAAAATATGACACATCTACCAATGAGACTCACTAAAGCATGAATTTCATCTAACAATAAAGAAGAGACTCACCTGTGTCTGGTCGGGGAGTGTGAGCTGACCAAGTTTGTGTAGTAATGAAATTGAGCTGCTCCGGAGAGCCATGGACGAGGAAGTCGAACACGTTACTTTCAAAATCTAAAGTAGAAAGAAAAGGGTCTTTTTCTTCTGTGAGACATCTTACAAGTTCTTTCATGCAAATTAAGTGTATTGTGCATCATTAAAGAATGACACCATGTTTAAAGAATATTATTTATAGAACCATAGGTAACGTAATATACTGAAAATATGCAAATTTTGTGGCAAGAACTGGTTCTTTTGTCATCCTGCAAATAGACCAATCTTTCCTCTACCCTGGCTGCCTCTCCCCCCCTTTGAAAAAGCCTCTTTGAGAGTTGAAAAGTAGGGCGACCGCACGGTTTATCAACGTCAAGGAAAAATCATGAGATTTTTGTTAAATGAAGTGTGAACATACCGTTTCTAAATCACCGAGACTAAACTCCAACAAGAGATGACTGCATATTTCTAAGAGAGGTGATAAAATGGGTTCCAAATGTTTGTTTTGCAGTGGCATGCTCCGGAGACAGTCGAGGGTACATTTAGCCAGTTCTGAGGTGACTTGTGGTTGGATTGGAAGTGGACTTGGTCGATGCTGGTGGAGGACTCTGCACATGTCCACTGCAGCACCGTGCTGTGAGGAGACAAGATGCACGGGATTCGTTATCCTCCAGGAACCCGAGTTACCTTGAGATCGTAACACGATGTTGTGTTGCAAACGTATGAACCGGAAAGCCAACAGGCTTACTGATTCATTTCCACACTTGATATGAAAAGACTCAATAGTAGATGAACACAAGGTATTGCAGGTTTGACTATTGCTACCAGTGAGATAATTGGACTCGCTTGGACCTACATATCAAATATGAAGTTCACCAAAGCCTCACTTTTTGGGTGACCATTGTGCTTACAAACAGTATAACATAAACACTGACACACACATCTCATCACCACTGCATTTATGCTGTATTCCTGCCTTTGGTAAGGATTACCAAAACTTGGCAAATAGCTGTATCTTGTTACTAATAGACACAAACACTCCAAAATTGCCACAAAAATTTAGCTCACCAAATTAACGAGCGTTTCGACATTTTTAGACTGGCTGTAAATGTCCATCGTCTTCAGATAGTGACTGGCCAGTAGGAGACAAACTTCCTTCCTAGAATCTAAAGAGAATGTCTGTAGTGGAAGCCTGCTCCACAAATTAGTGTGATCGGCTGGAGGAAAACATTGGATAAATTCATTCTGGAAAATGGAGAAAAAAAGAAAACAAAAATTAAAACGCAATCTGTGTGGTTCTATATTGAAGACTTGGACGCAGAACACAGGATGATATTTAGTAACAGACTGTAGGGTTAGCACTCAATTTGGTGGGTAGGTACACATATGATAGAAAATATTTTAAGAATCCAGCATTATGTGTGGTTGTCACTTTTGAGTCAGGAGTTAAAAGAATCTTGACAATACATTTTCTGACTTTGGACATATATATATTACAATGAGAAATGGGTTTATATATTAGGTATGATACACATAGGCGTTGGAGCCCAATTTGATTTGGGGGGGCTGTAACGACTTGCCCGAAACAACATGTTAATGTACATGTCATATAGGCTTTTACATTAGTAATGGCATTAGTAATGGCGAATTAGTCGGGCAAGCTTACAACTTTATTTTTAATTACCAAGGAGATTTTTTTAAACTATTGATTTCCTTTAGCTACATCATTTCAAGTTATTTTCTTTCAGTAGGTGCCCTAAACAATACATTTTCACAAAAATATTTGGTTGGGTGGCTGCAGCCTCCCCTCCCCGCCTATGATGATACATTACTGCAGCCCTACAAGTTGGAAATATATACACTACACATTACATAGAAGTATTAAAATTTAAAATCTTTCTGGAAAAAATTCAACATTATGTGGTGATTACTGCTAGAACAAACTAAGTTTGTATTGGGTCTGACATGGATTTTAAATCTCTGAGAATTTACCTGTGTGCATCTTTACCACTGCTTTATGCTATGAGTAAAGTCAATTTTAAATATTGCCATGACTACCAACCTGACTACTCTCAGCCATTAATGGTACGAGACGTTGCAGCAGGAGGCAGAGGTGAATGCATCCAGGGCTCTGATTGGTCCGCAGAGATTTGACTAACCTCGTCAGGAATTTGCAATGGTTGAAGCAGACCTCAGCTGTTCCATACCTAGGTGAGAAATAGAACTAACTGACTGAAGTGTTTCCTTTGCCCACATTTTGTATATTTATTAAAACACTGCAGACATGTTTTGAAACTTTGCTGAATTCACATGATCAGCAAGTTTCTTGCACTCGTGTTAACCAGTTCAGCCTACAGGAGACCATAGGTGTATACTTTTCACTTATGGGAAAGATTGTATATGACCCTGACAATTTGAAACTTTTGAGATAAAAAGAGACCAACTTGAATACTAAAATTTCCCATAGGTTACCTGGCAAGGAAGCACCATACATCCATAGCAACCAAGGCCTTGGTAAACTCATCACTGATCACAGCCTTTAGCAGACACTGTACTGTTTTGCTAAACTGACGAGGAGTGGTCGTGGCAAGAAAGCTATTGAGGTATGTTACAATGTGTTCATGTAGTGTGACTTTTGTTTGGGCATGCCCATCATGCATCACACCAGGCATCATGACAGGAAGTGAACATTCTGTATAACCTGTAAAAATGGAGGGAATGGTTACAACATGTTAGACATTTTGTAGAACAAAGCAATGATTAATCCAACAACTTTCTAAATAAGTAAAAAAATACAGCTACAAATAGACGCTATCTCATCCATAGCAAAGCAGATCATAAATGCACAAGATCAACAATTATTTACAAGCTAGCTTACATTTCTACAAAAAATGGTTCAGATTTCAGAGAGAAAATAAGCTTGGGTCTGTCAATGAAGCCTTGAAAGTCTTTCCTTCCATACAGTGCTGCATGATATTGTGTAGTATTAATATATGTATTACTTCTACTGCACTATACTCTAATGTATGCAAAAAGCTGAATAGGCAATTCTGATTGGCCACTGGAATAGTACCATGGTAACGACGTAGATTTCTCTCAGTTTATTGGTCTGTATTGATCAATCATTATATATCTATCACTCACATTTAGCCACTGTCTGCAGCACACATTGCACCACAGAGTCGACTGTTGGATCGCCCTCGACCGCCCTGAGACCATGGTACCTATCTTGGATTTCTTCGTCACATTTCGGCAAGTGTGCCAGAACATTTGTTAATGTTATTAAATAACCAAATGGATGAAACTCCTCTTCAAGATCTGTGAGTTTCAATAAAAGGAACATTTGTAAAGTGAACCAATCGAGTCATAACAGAACCTGAAATAGACGGATTCTAAATTCAACTGGTCACATGATACATTTGTCTTCCTATTTGGCAAATATGAGTAGAAAAACATTGATATGAACAAAACGGAAATGAAAGAACGGTATGTGTTATCTCAATATGGCGAACACAGGTTTCTGTATATGTATAGTCTTGGTACTAATTCCATCAGTGCCACTCACACTTATCTAGCATCATACTTTCATTGTGTAACATTTTTTACTTTTAATTCCACTGCCAAGTATTGGTGAGGAAGGTCACAGGGGGACCGAAAATTCCAATATATTTTCTAAACCAGTACTCCTTATTTGTCAAATATTTTCAATTTCAAATTTATTTCAAAATTATGAGTGATATCTTATTTCTCTGCCTTTTCCTAATAATTTTCTGTATAATCTGTCTGTCTGTCTGTCTATCTGTCTGTCTGTCTGTCTGTGTGTGTCTATCTATCTATCTACCACCTTTATTCACTTGAATATTACCTCTACTATCAAAAATGTCCTATTTCTTTAACTTAATCATGACTTAAAAAATCAGAGAAGGCGTACCCTGTTTAGGGTTCAGAAGGTTGGCACAAAATCTACTGCAAGGAACGAGCATTTGGAGAAGAGGTTCAATGCACACAAGGAATGATCTTCTCAATTCTTCCTCAGAATTTGCTGTAATGGACGGGGCTAGCAAGCTGGGAGGAAAATGGCTGCAAGAAAAAAAAGGGGGGGGGAATTGAATTAAAATGAAAGGTAGGACCATTTAAATAGCGAGTGAAATCTTGATGAACTGAGATATATTAATGTCAGGGAATAAAAACAGATTAAAGGTCCATATTGCATTTATCTGGAATTTTTTACATTCCATTGTCACTTACATTCACTTACATACTTGCAGCTAGCGATTGATGAAAGAGAGATTTATACTGTGATAGAATTTTTGACTTGGCGAAACGAGCAAAATGAACAGAAATTATGAAGGTCATTCATGATATAATTTATTGAAGAAAAATACACGTTTCTGACAATATAGTCTTACTGTTATAAAGAATTTATTTCAGCAGTGCATGATAACACATTCCTACCTGTTAAGATAGACCACTAACTCGTACAGTACTGTACAGCACTCGTCCAAAGATGATTCAAACTCCTTCAGTAGATGTAAAAGCATTTTGGCAAATAATCCACAAATTTTGACTGTCTTTGAAAACCCCTTCTGGTCATTCGTTTGTGGGGAGGAACTGTTTTCCTTTGGTTCCAGAGGAGCCGATTTCAAAGCATGCTGGAAATGTGACCGTATCTCTGAACAGAGACCAGCAACGATAACAGGGACCTAAAGTAAAACCAAAAAAAAAAACAAAGCAAATAGCCCAATGTCGTCACTCAACAAGTTTTCTACCTCAGTTTCTTCAAAGGTAACAATATCTTTACTTTGACCTCTCGTGGTAAATAATGAGATGTAATTCACACAGTATGACAGTTAAAGAATCATGTTGTGTAATCCCCACATGTAGCGAATTAAAAATCCAGGGAAGGGGTTTGTTGCATAACCTGCCCAGTAATGTCATATTTAGGATACATCCACTTAGAAAACACATTAATAGTCTAATGTCAAAATTGTGCCCATGGAGAAGGATATTGGTCTAAGAATAGAGGAAACTGAAATACTTTCAAAATATTTAAGGTTAATCTAGACATCTTTACTAAAGAAGACATGTGAACATACCTGCTCATACCTTCTGATTAACCATGTAAGCAGACCAGCCATAGACTGATTAATCATGTGAGCAGACCAGCCATAGACTGATTAATCATATGAGCAGACTGTCCATAGACTGATTAACCATGTAAGCAGACATACTCATATACTCTCATTAACCATGTAAGCAGACCAGCCATAGACTGATTAAACCATGTGAGCAGACTGTCCATAGACTGATTAATTATGTGAGCAGACCAGCCATAGACTGATTAATCATGTAAGCAGACCAGCCATAGACTGATTAATCATGTGAGCAGACCAGCCATAGACTGATTTAATCATGTGAGCAGACCAGCCATAGACTGATTAATCATGTGAGCAGACCAGCCATAGACTGATTAATCATGTGAGCAGACCAGCCATAGACTGATTTAATCATGTGAGCAGACCAGCCATAGACTGATTAATCATGTGAGCAGACTCCATAGACTGATTAATAATGTGAGCAGACCTGCTCATAGACTCTGATTTATCATGTAAGCAGACCTACTCATAGAATGATTAACCATGTAAGCAGACCTGCCCATTGACTGATGTGAGCAGACCAGTCCATAGACTCTGATTAACCATGTGAGCAGACCTGCCCATGCTCTCTGATCAGCTACTTCGGTCAGTCATGTGAGCAGACCTGCTTAACCTTGTTAACCAGCTATTAATTACCTGCAAAGAGACCTCAAAACAGTTCTTGTGTTTGGTCACAAACTTCACCAGGAACTTCCAAGTGGTTGCCATGAGTGAAGCGTCCATGCTTCCGATGATACCACACAATTCATGGAAGTCTTTACCCACTGTTGGTATAACAACAATGGAAAGGTTACAACTTCAAAAACAACCAGAGATTATTAACATTTTAAATGTCTAGAATGATTTAAATTCCACATCACAACAACTGTCTTTTATAGAAAGTAATAAGTAATTGATATTCATATATTAAATCTGCTGGTTAAGTATTTTTTGTTTATCTAACATATGTTTGTCAGCCTACCATTATAAATGTTGTGTATATGTTAAAATCTGAAATGAAATGTCTTAGAAATGACATAAAACAACTTTCTTGAGCAGCAAACTTTACCTTTCAAATATTTTACAATCATCTAGGAATATTTCAATCATATAGGAATTAAGAGTCTCGTAGAAATTGTGGACACGTCTAAGGAAGGTTGGACTCATCTACAGCTTATGGTTCATCTAGAAGTTAAGACTCATCGAGGAACTTAGCTCTCATCTAGAACTCCTACTGGAGTGATAAGTCTAGGAATTATGGACCTCATCTGACATTTTTAGGAGTTATTATCTCACCTATGAATTAAAACCTCAGATAGTAATTATTACTCATGTAGGAATCAGGATTTATATAGGAATTTTTACTACTCTTTGTTTAAGCAAAGGGTTTAATAATAGAACCATGTCATACTGTGTGTTGTTAGGCCTACATCACTGACAGAACACAAATAATTACCTTGAGTAACTACTTGTTGAATATTGTCATCCAGTGGCTGAATCTCAGCAAGGTCTAAGAGAGACATGAGAGCTTTCTGCAGAGTGAATGTCTTCTTGAAAAACAGCGATAATTGCCCGGACAAGGCCTCAAAGTGGACAGTGTAGATAGTGTTACTTTCCTGGGTAATGAAATAGAAGGCAAACCTGTCATGAAAGGCATCTTAATAATAGTACCAGCTATGAGTATGAAACCATGACTGAATCGATGATATTGAACGGTCTGCAACTGAGTAAAAAGAGGAGGCGACTGGAATGTATTTATATCGATATTTAGTTTAATAGTCACCACTGAATCTCTGTACACAAGATCTTTGAAAGGAATTTCATTTGCACGTCATGCCTGAACTACAGATAATGAATTAAATGTTGTTGAGAAATGAGAACAGTGTTACAAACAGTGTTCAAAACCCAATGTTACACTGAAGGAAATCTACAAATAACACTACCATGAATACCTTGTAAATGATGGCAACAGGTTTGTGAAAGACATAATATTACTGTTACAGTATACCGATCTTTGGACAATGGGTGCTTCGGCAACATAATTGTAAGCATGTTACATTACGTGTGTTGAGTCTGTCACACACATTAAGACATAGTACTACATATTTGCAGAAATGACGAGGAAAGGAAACAAACTAAAAAGCTTAAAACACACACTCACTCACACATACAGGGAGGAGGAGTGCATTGCTTGGGGATCAAGTATTTGCCACATGAAGTGCATTGCTATAAGTACATTGGCCACATACACAAGCCACTGCTTTGTGTGTTAATCTAATGACACTCTCAGGAGAGTTACTATAACACCATTGACTGTCTCTGAGGAATTGACCCTGGAACGACCTTTGACAGACTGGGTGTAGGTTTACTAATGAGGTCTCTGGAATAGTTACCTTACAGTGTTCGAATGACTTTCGTATGATGCTCAAAGTTGGCAATGGGATCGAGTGTACTTTGTTGAGATGGATGGCACTGCTGGTTTTCTGGGTGACACACTGTAATATTGATTCCAAGGGCCCTAATATATCTACGCTCATCTATTATGTGAGTCAAAATAGAAAGAAATATGGAAATGTGAGACTTATAATAGGATTATGACATTGCAAAAGTAACAACAAAGAGATAGTTTAGCACAAACAATTAAAGGGTTGGGGTTGGGGGGGGGTAGGGTGGAATTTATAACATACATCAAACATACATTAGATGTACTTTCTCAAATATAACTATAATAATATGCTGTGCAAGCTTACCTTACAGTAAGCATACATTTAAGTATGGGTACGCTTATACCTTGTAGTTGTTTCTCAAGTATAACTATAAGAATGGGATAAATTCTAAGCAAGCTTACCTTACACTAAGCATACATTTAGGTATGGGTATGCTTATCTTGTAGGTGTTTCTCAAGTATAACTATAATAATGGGATTAAGTGCTATCCAAGCTTACCTTATACTAAGCATACATTAAGGTATGGGTACGCTTATCTGTATATCAAACATCAAACATACATAAGGAATATTTTTACCTGCAGGTGTTTCTTAAGTATTTCTTGTACTTGAGACGTGGTAGAAGCTTCATCTTCAAGACTAGAGAGGATGCTTGTTAGTTGAACATCAAACAGGTTTTGGACCTAAGAAGATAAAAATTGTACCTTGATTGGGATGATATTGAGGTCCAGGACATATTTTCAATGGTAGTCCAGTCATTTGAGACCAAATTTCTATTCGGAGAACCAAAATCCGAATTTTCAGAGCCCCAAAGCTGGTGTTTCAATTCACCAAACTACACATCTCTTCTACAGTGTATATATATTGGTCTTTGTTATATTACAACAATTTCCCACTGAATACCAAACCAAGTTGCTATATGAGTGGCCTTGCTAAACACACAATCACGGAACATCAAGAATCCATCTATTAGGATTTGAAATATAGTTTTTGGACATTATTATTATTAATAAGAGTATCAGTCACAGTAATTTGTACTTTGCCGATGGGGTTGGTTGGCATAGTTTTTTCGTGTTACATATTTCATGTTAGTCTTGTATGTCTGTATGAATATGTCATGGAAAGGGGAAAACAAAAACAAACAAAAAACCATGTTGTAACTTTCAGAGCCACATAACATCTTCCTACAGGTACAGGTCACTCAGCACCACAATCAAATCTACACGGCTTAGCAAATAAAATAACTATAAATAAAACTAAAATAACCTTTCTGGATTACCTCTGGGAATACGATAGATAAGAACTGTGATTCCAACTGATCAAGGCTCAGAAGAGGGACAAAGGCACCAGTCATTACAGCCAGAAGTGAAATCTTTCTTTCGGAAGAACATCCATTTGTGAACATGCTGTGAGCTGGCTGTTAAAGATAAACTATTAGTTACTTAGAGGCCATGTCATACTGACTCATTCAAAAACCTGATTCTTTTGAATGAGGAACTAGAACCTTAATTGCAGCAAAAATCAGGTAGCTTCAAATCTTGAGGCAAAATGTACATTACAGTCAAGAAGAACAACCATAAAAATTTGCTATGGACACAATGATCTGTTTGCCCTAATTGTTTTTGGCAACAGGAGCAGCATTCCTTGAATGGTCCAAGATATGAATTGCCAAGCAACATACAGTAAATGTACACCAGGAGTCTGGATAATGTCCAACAGATCAGTATGTAACAGTCTAACTGGATACTGATTAATGATTTCAACATTCATTCAGGTTCTTGAGTATACCCTATAAGTGTGGTAGATTCAAGACTAAGGATTACAGAGCCATGAATGTTGTTGATTAACTTCCCCAGTATGTGTGCGTGCGTGCGTGTTTGTATGTGTGTGTGTGTGTGGGGGGGGGGAGGGGTTAGGCACACCATTAAAAGCCTTTGTAATGAATATCAAAACGACAAAAACATGATGAGACCAGTGTGAAGAGGGTTAGGCCTATGTGGAGATACTGGATACTAGTGAAACATTTAAGCACTAAAAACAGAAGGGAAAATTTCTTTTCATCCATTAAAAAAGGGGAGGGAGAAATAAAACTGCATAATACCATTCACCAACCCCCACCCCCCAAAACAAATTAATGATCATTTACAGAGCAAAAAAAGAAAGACTTTCAGTAAGGACAAGGCCATTTTAATGTCCATCCTCATATGTCATTTTGATTGTACTCAACATTTTGTCAAAGTACTTCCCTGTACTTCTAACCATCCAAGTTATTTTCAGATAGTCTACTAAAATTCAGAATACAATTTGTCTTCAAAATAGTTTAACAATGTCTTTAAAATGCGTAAGTGACCAATTTGTTTTCTTTTGTATTTCTAGCTTATTTGTTATCTCTAATAATTAAAAATCGTTGCTGCAATAAGGATATGGTCAGCTTAGGAAGGATCTCTGCCAAATTCGCGAGACATTTCTCCCTGCTCCAGTTTTGAACATCCTCTAGGAATGATGAGGTTTGGGACATGATGGAAAATGATGGCCGTATTTCTTCACTGTAGAGAAAGACATACAATTCAGAAAGTACATTGGAAGATAAAAATTGTACAGTATGATAGAACTATTGAACTATGATCATGGACAGTGAATACAATTCTCTTTATGTTGCTACTTGTACTAGGCCTAGTGCACCAATATCTCGATCGTCTGTAATATGCTCACAAATCTCATCAACTTCATCCGAGCAATTTATATGTTGAAGGCTTACTTCCAGTTCCAAATTTTCCATTTATTTACTAGTAATCATTGTAAAATTAATAACGTCACGCCTAACCCTAACGTTAGGCCTAGCCAAAGGTATAAGGTAGAGTATACTACTATTATTAGTATTATTGATTACGTTATCATACATCGGCTACCTCAGATGTAAATATAAGTCGCTGAAAGTAATGTTGATCTCATCAACATGATAATGGGACAATATGACCTTGAATCATTGATATGCTTAGGCCTACCCCTTTTCACAATCGTTGATCTAATCCACGACTTACATTTACACAGTTATATTTGTTGGATCATGAGCATGTTGGTAGCACGTAATTAATTATTCGTATATGAAGTCCGTGGTTACAACCCAGACGATCAAAATCTCCCGCGACTAGATCTGCCTGCCACCATCCGGAAGCAAGAACGTAAAATTTACTTTTTGTCTATAGGGAAAATAATAAACTAATACAATTACAGAAATATATTTTTTGAAATTTTGTGCTACAAGTAATGTATTCGGGGGTGAATTCACTTTAATTATTTTAAAATTTGAAGAAACTGTAAATGAGATACTTAGCATCTTACAAAGAGCTCTTTATTTGAGCATTGAATACAGTTTTAATTCTCTTGTTACCTCTAATATTGTGGTACAGTCGCACTGAATCTTAGACGTTCAACACATGAAATGGCGCGAAACATGTCGTATGAACTAAATGCATGAAACCACAACACGGTACGTGGGAGTTCGTACGAAGCTGTGTTGTTTGTGTTACTACAGCTAGCTCTGTATTATAATATAACTGAACTTTCTTGATTGCATTACGTTTGGTTAACTCTGTGGTTAGATGTTGGGCAATTAATGATCACAGCAATCAGCTATAAATTCCACAAAGTAGGTCGTTCTGTTTAAGATAACACAGGCTACTGTAAGGCCTGAAAACGATGATAACGATGCCATCAAAAGTCGCAGATGCCGTCATCCCTAGTGAAATTCGAAATAGGTAAGTAGGCTGTAGTGTAGTACTAGTAGCATACCCTAACGTTATCCCAAAGCTAACGTATCAATGTGCCACATGTATTTCTTACATTAGGCTTGCCCTCGCCTAGCCTAAGAGATTTACGTAGACAAGAATAAACCAGAACCTTCTGGACATGGCCTAGGCTATGTGTTGATATGATTATTGTGGTTAATTATTTATTGTAAACGAGGACGTACGAAGCCCTCGATGATATAGCATAAACTAGGCCTAGCTTACTTGGCCATACTCTGTTTAGCCTTAGGTCTAACTCTAATGTATTGTTAGCCCTTACTAAGTGTGCCAAGTTAGTCACATAGTTAGGCTTGTTGACCTAGACCTAGGTATTTGGGAACAAATAAACTTAATTCTAGCATTTTATGTTGAACACATAAAGTTAGGTGGTGAACTTACCACATTTTACGTAACTTTTTATTGTTTGTGGTAGGCCTAGGTAGCTAATTAGTCAGTCAAATTATTTTGAATTAATGTCTCGTGACTAATGGCAGTAATTTGACGGATAACTTCCATAAATTTAAACGACCAGGAGACAATCACAAGTACATTAACAATTGCCCTCTGTTGTACATAAAATTTACCTTGTTTGGGTTGGTATGATTGAATAAGTTGCCTAACCTACTGATATATGCTTAGGCTACTTTGATTACAATTTAAGTCAGTTACCACAATTGCGTTATCATTGTAGCAATTTTTAAACCTGGCATATTTTACTGCCAATGTACCTGATAATAATGTACAATTGTCAGGTGCATAGCTTCCATAACCAATTGCTATTGCTTGCAAACAGCATTGACAGAAACTAAAACCTAAAGTAGTAACTAGTATCTTAACTTAGGCTAGCTTATTGTAACTTTTGAATTATAGCTGTCACATAATAGCAATCTAGCTATTTACACCAAGTATGTTAAAAATATTTAATAATTAGTCCTACAATTGATCAAAATGAGACCACCTTTCCAATGTATGAAAATTAATTTTAGAAGACAATGGTGCAGTAGGCTATGTCTTCTACAACCTTTTCAGTTATGAAGAATAAATGTATATATCTAAGAGAAAACACTTGTTAATAACTTGTCAAATGTGTTTTATCTTTCTTTTTGACAGTTTAAGTGAGTTGGACAATGACTTAAAGGATGGTTGTGTGACAGAAAAGGTATTATTCTTTGTAACTTTAATCCTACAAATTCTAATGGCTTGAGAGTATGACATTGGGATATTTGCATTTTATGCTATTTTACTGGTGACGATTTAGCTAGCCTTGTTTAGCACATAAAATATCTAACAATCTAACAATACATTTTAGTTGAGATTAGTAGAAAAAAAAGGATCAGGAGGGACCATCAAGTCCCCATCAAGGACCCTATAGGAGAGGGAAAAACCTGAAGACACTAAAAATCAGACCTGATTACAATGCTTAAAGTGCCTTGTCCAAAGCATTCTTAAACCCATTCACACTACTTGCAAGTACAGCTTTCTCCTACAAACCGTTCCACTCATCACAATGCTATTGGACAAAAAGTTATGCCGAATATTAATCCTACTTAATTGTAATTTCTGGAATTTCAGATTTTTTACATATATAGAACATTCTTGTGAATTGCCTACAGAGGTTGATACCTGGTACAATATTGAAATTTTTGTTTTCCTTTCCTAAGACAAAGCTGATGTATAGTTCAACTATACTTGTGTACATATTACTTTCATCCTTCACACTCTTCTAAGAACAATCTCTAGTAAAGTTACTTTTGTGTTCACGTCTACAGGGATACATAAAAAAGAAGCGTAGATTGCTGGCAGAATTCTTTCCTGAAGACGTAACAACTAGGTAAGACAACAATTTTTGCAATGTATATTGGGAAAGTGATGTGATATTAGTGGTACAGGGTTATATAACATGAGTGTTTTAGTGATGTTACAATATTGAAGTGTTTTAGTGATATTACTATAGTGGTGCAGTGATGGTACTATATATATGGTGAGGTGGTAGGATGAGGTAACACTGTTAAGTAATGTTAATGTAGTGTTGTAGGGATGTTAAAGTGTTACAGGGATGTTATTAATAAGTGTTATGATGTTACAATACCGTAGTGTTATAGTGATATTACTAAAGTGGTACAGTGCTGTATCTACAGTGGTGCAGTGATGGTACCATAGTGGTGCACTTATGGTACCATAGTGGTGTAGTGATGGTACTATATTGGTAGGGTAATGGTCCCATAGTCAAAGTGGTGCAGTGATGGTACTATAGTGGTGCAGTGATGATACTATAGTGGTGCAGTGATGGTACCATAGTGGTACAGTGATGGAACTTTAGTGGTACAGTATATGGTACTATAGTGGTACGGTGATGGTACTATAGTGGTGCAGTGATGGTACTATAGTGGGGCAGTGATGGTACTATAGTGGTACAGTGATCGTACTATAATGGTGCAGTGGTAGTACTATAGTGGTGCAGATGGTACCATAGTGGTACAGTGAGGTACTACAGAGGTACAGTGATGGAACTATAATGGTGTAGAGGTGGTACCATAGTGGTGCAGTGATGGTAATATAGTGGTAGGGTGATGAAGCAACTGTTAAGTGATGTTCCAGGGAGGTTATAGTGTTGCAGGGATGTTACCTTACTTGTTACTTTGTTGCTGCAATCTATGTCTCAGTGTTTTAGTGCATTGCACGTTGTTATTTTTTCTTTGTTTTGCTTCTACAGATTGAAGGAACTTGACGAAGAATTAGAGGAAAAAGAAATTACTGAGGTATGTTGAATATCGATAGTAAAATAGGAATGCCCATGTAGATGTTTGTTGGGCATGTCAGTTTACAAAACACTCATTGTACTTATTGGTTAGCAATGCTTAACACACTCTTCTAAGTAAGTGCTCTTATACAAAGAAAAGGAAATAATTATAATTTTAGCTAGTTGTTAGAAATATACTGACAAACGCTCTTCAGTGTAAACTAGAACAGTTAATACTCAAGTAGCCTGGGTTGTGTATTTTTATTTGCATTAATTTATACTCGAAAGGCAGCATTCAATATTTACTTTCAGTAACTGACCCAGTTGCACCAAAAGGGATTATTCTGTGAAGAAATCCTGTTAGAGAAATATAGTTCAAGGTTGCTGGTCTCCCCAAACCCAGGAAAATAGTATTTTATTCAAAACAGTGTATTTTTCTTTAATAAGAAAGTATCCAGAAACTGAGACATTCTTTAAAGGCCCTTTCTCTGCATAACTAGTGATATCAAATGGAAAATTGTCCACATGCTAAATAATTAATTCTCAGAATGTCAAATTTAAAGACCGTGAAAGATAAAGCCATGGCTGGATGGTTGCTTCTTAAATCTATTTATATATTTTCATGTTTTGTGCATCTAATAACTGATGATATTAGTGAAGATAATCTTTTTTTAATTCACTGCATGTTGTCAGAGGTCTTGTTGCTTATGTTAGAAGGGAATTACTTGAATTGATGGGTGAATATAAACTTGAAAGTGACTTATTAGTAGGGAAGCATTCTATGATATTTGAACGGTGAACGGTTTCAAATCAGCTCTCAAAACGTATCTTTTCACCAAAGCATATATGTTATAATTTTTATTATTATGTTAAGCGCTACGAGAATTATTTCATAGTTTGTTTGGCGCTATATAAAAAATTATGTATTATCATTCAAGGTTAGTCTCTGACTTTGTTAAATTCTTAGAGTGAGCTTAGTTATGCACAGTCTTAAGCAGACTGAACACTGCCCCAACTTAACTTGATCTTCTTTTTTTATCAATGGTGGTCAAAAGTCATTTCACAGAATTAGTTTGTTAAAAGCCGGGCGGTTTGTGTCGCAATTCGTTGCAAACTGCAAAGTCGGGGAAAATGCGATATGTTGAGTTTCCCTGACTGAA
>JAIPMN010031550.1:0-10334 GCA_020650975.1 Apostichopus californicus
GCTACGGTCAATACCCACAACACAGTGTACATAGCAGCTATGGACATCTCAGGTCTAGATAAAAGATAACAAGGTATCACATTTCATTACTGGCTGCATTTTGTAGCAACAAGAAGGAAACTTCACTTGCAAGCAACGGAAAGTTAACTTTTTCAGAGCGCGGTACGCGGTTTGGGGCGAGTCTTCAATGCCTTTAAATATACTGCATCGGTTGTTGTCACGTGATCATTTGCTTGTGTGTGAGCTAAACAGCTTAATAATATGTATAATACAAACATTCATATTGCCAGATATTTAACCTGTTGCTGTGATGAAAATGACAGTGAAGTATGTACAGGAACTTGGTTACTTTCAAGAAAACTTGCTCAATATTAGTATCCAATCATGATTTGAGGCTATCCTTGAGTCCATTGTCAGATGATGAGGCAAGTTTGTCCTTCCCTTTTGATGAAGTTAAACCCTTACATCTTTACCAACTGCCACTGAGTGTTAATTTGAAAGTCTCAAACACACAACTGCATTGATTTAAACATAGACTTTAATACTGTGGTTGCAGGAACTTGAGTTAACTACAAGAGTCGCTCACCAGGACCAGGTTCATCTTTATCACAGTCTGCAAGCAGTGCATAATATTATTGATGAAAATAACAGTGAAATATGTAAATTACTCTCAGGAATATCAGCTCAATCCAATCATGATTTGATGTTATCCTTGAGTCCATTATTCAGATGATGAGGCAGATTCCCTTCAACTCTCCATGATGAAGGTAAAACCTTATATATTAACCAACTGCCACTGAGTGTCCATTTGAAAGTTTCAAACACACACGTGCATTGATTAAAACAAAGACTTTATTGCTGTGGTTGCAGGAACTGGATTTCAGTCTAAGAGTCACCCACCAGGTTCATCTTTATCACAGTCTGCTAACTGTGGCCTCTTATGTGATAGGGAAGCATATGGGTGGTCAATGAGCACAATTTGCTTCCTTGATTCCAAGTGAACCTTACCAAGGACCGTGCTTCTTTCCTTTGGGGCTCTTCGTCTTTTGGGGTTAAATGTGTTAAAAGTTATATCATACTGCATCCCCTCCTAAATTTGCATTTCATTGGAATGCACAGAAAGTTTTGCTTTTTGATCAAATACCAGTTAACACTGAACTTTCAAAATGGATCAAGTCTTGCTTTAAAACAGTCAAACGAAACTGTGCATAGCCCAGGCTAGGCCTATGCAATATTTTGAACATTTCTTAATCAACATGTGGTGACATGAGTCTAGGGTAGTCTTTGCAATAAGCATAACTAAGTCTAGGCTACCAGTACCATAATTAGCCTTGGCCCAGTGATCTTTGAAATGTAGCCTAGGCCCCTGCTATTTTGATAAATTATAGCTGACTGCATCCAAAACTTCAAATTAAATCAAAGCCTAGGCTATACTTTTGAGGACAAAAAATTAGGTTGGTTAGGCTAGGCCTATGCTGACAATTAACATTTCAAACCGAGACCATACACCAATATTAACAAAGCCCATTGGCACTTGTCTATGGCATACTAAAAGGGTCTATATAATTAGGCCTTTATGTTTACACAACCCACAAGTAGCCAATGAGTATAGGCCTAGCCTAACTAGTTTAGGCCTAGGCTATTTTGATTGTCTTAGGCCTGGTCTGGGCCTATACTGTGCCATGTTATGTAATATGATATCACAGTAATAGCAAGAAGGGCCCAGGCCTAACTAAGCACAGGCCTAACTTAGGCTTTGGGCTTAACTTAGTATTAGGGCCTTACGTTATGCCTAGCCTACCATTTTACTTTAAAGTTATACATTTTAGGCTAGGAATAGCCTAGGCCTACAATAATTAGGATGTAGGATAGCTATATGTGCGACTAAGACTGTCATGCATATGACTAGGAGAGCTGGCATAATGAAATCGAATTTGTGGATCGTAAAACGGGAGAGAAAAAAACATGAATGTTATTACAAATTTAAAAACCAGTCTGAACGTAAACTTCTCGCATTGCTTGTAAGTTGTACGTTACTCGTATTATACTACTACTACTAGGGCCTAGCCTACACAGAGTTTTTTTTTGTTTCCATTAGATCTCCATCTTGTTCTTTCTACTTCCATAATTCTTCTTCTTTCAAGTTCAGTGGGATAAATCAAACAACAAAATCCATGTTCTGACCGATTGCAGCATCCCCAGCACGATTTATTTGATAATTTCGTACTTTTTTCGTGTTCACAAACGATCGTTTGTACACTGTGGGTATGCGTGTCGCCTGCTATAAAGTTTTCAAGTGGACCTATTTTACCGCAATGTGGGCGTTGTCCCTCTCGACCAATCCAAATCGGTTACATGGTTGGCCAAACTCTCTCTATATACGGCTCTGGCAGCACATATATACATCTGCCCTCAAAATAATATGGTGAGGTTCAATGAGGTACCGTGTGTTTGGGTAGAAGATTAACGGTAATACTTTACATCAACTGGAGAAAATGTATGAAAGATACCATAACCTTGTCGAAACTATAATTTTTGCTGCTTAATAAATTCGACTAGCTGCAGTCGACGAACAGAATTGAACGTTATCCTGAACATATGCAAACAAATAGTACAGCGAGGTTTTCATGAGGTTCTGTATATGTACCTTTAATAATTGTGTTTGAATCTATAAATGATGAAAAGTTCTTAATAATTTTATAAAATGGACTGCCTTTGAAAATGTCTGATCCAAATTGGTCAAATAAAGAGAAGACCAAAACAAAAACAAAAAAAATGAAAGAGAGAAATTAGAAAAGAGTAGCAAAAGATATTTTTATCAAGAAGTACGTTTCACCATCAGAAGATATATCTTCTTCAGTGGATCACCACCAACTGGTACAAGTTGGATGAGATATTTGAGAAGTAAACGTATAATACCAGGACTGCTAGAAGTTTATTTTCTTACTTTTCAACAGAAAACGGATGAAAACTATGTCCCTGTATGTATGACGTGATTAATCTTCTTTTGTCCCACCTTGTGAATTAGATGTTGTTAGTCTGTATATAGTGTTGCATGCTTCATGGTGTAAGTAGTGACTGATAGAGGAGGCACAGATGTGGGTTTTTTGAGAGGCTCTTATAGAGTGGGGTCTCGAAGAGGAATCACCAACAAAGAGACTTTCTCGATTATTTGGCGACTTGTGATTTGACTTGATAAATTTGACAATTACCAGACAGTTTGACAAGTTTAAGAGAAAAAATGTATGCTATCTGTACATGACATAAGAGTGAACTTCCTTTCTCTGTTGTAAGAATGTAGACTGATTTTGGATTATTGAAACATGTGCCAAATTACACACCACTTCTCAGATCTGAGTGTGTGTTACCATGGAAACAGCTGTGCAGATACTCCAATGAAACATTAGAGGGAAAGAAATTATGACAGAACCCAGCACTTATTGGGGGGGGGGGGCAAACTTGGAAATTATGCACACTTTGATGCAAATGATTTTATGACTTGTTTCATATGTGGAAGTCAACATTTTGCAGAATATTTTTTGTTGTATACTTTTACGTCATTTTCAGAATAAAAGAAAAACTACATGTCAAAATTCCCAGACTTACAAAAATAATTATCCATTCAGCATAAGTATATGACTTTTAGTGATGGTTTTAACTTATACTGCACAATTTCTACTGAAGTGGAAGTGTCGAATTTCTTTTACGCCAAAAACTGTGCAAATACTGATTTTAATAACGTGATTATTCTTTGGAAAAGCCAGTGAAATGGGATAGCAATAAAGTTAACCGTTCCAATTGGTGTCTTCTTCCAATTGCTAATAAATAAACCCCACAAATTTTGTTATGAAGATAGCAAACATTTTAATTCTATCGTCTCACCACCATCTCCAATTCATGAAAAATCATTTTATTTCTCATAAATGCTGCTTTTGCAACAAAAAAAAAACCCTTGCTTTCTCCAGGGATGACACAAATTTTCTCCTGATTTTTGTTTTTGGGGTATTTGTTTTTCTTTCTTTCGACCTCCACATTTAGTTTAGAGGTAATTATTTCAGACGGTCTATGTTTTGTTCTCATGTCATTTCACAGCCACAAAATCCTGTAGATTCACAGAAAAAATTTGTAGCAAGCTGCTGCAGCCTATGCTCTTGCTCACCGCGCTACTAAGTCACACCAGTAACATTTAGATCGCTTTTAAAAATTTATGTATTTTTCCTGCTTTTCTAAAAAAAAAAAATATATATAAAAAAAAAAACAAGACACAAAATGCCTTCCCTACTTTTGCTAAACTTCCTTTTCCAAATTCAATGTTCTGTAGATTCACCAATGTTTTTTTTTCTCTTCTCGTGCTCTCGACATATTTGCTCCCTTCCAATTACAGAGACGGAAAAATAGGCGTCGCAGCGGTCAAGAAACGGTACCTTTTCTTATATTTCTTCAAACAATGGAGATTATTCACATATACTCTTTTCCAAAATTGCTTAAAAAAATCATTGCCTTGTTTAATTGTGGCGGTTACATGTGTGTGCTTCAAAGTGAAGTCTACCTTTTTACATAGTGACAAGATGGAAATTTTGTTTGTGATTGGATGATTGAAAACCGTGCAATGGAACTGAACGGATAGTTGACCTGAGTGCTGGGGTGGGGGGGGGGGGTGCTGGGGTAGGGGTGTGGGGGATGGATAGGAGAATAATGTCATCAATTGTATATGTGAATACTCTCAAGACCTAAAATTTACCCAACTAACTGCATCCAAGCCTGCTGTGCTTATACTAACATTGCCTGTTGGATTATAAAACAGTCAAAGATCAATGCAAATCGGTCAATGAATAATTCATAAATTTATGCAAATTAGTCGATCCATTTTGAGAACTCTGTAGTTACTAATAGATGCTCTCTCTCTGTCTCTCTCTGTATACATCTTTTGCCCAAAATATCTAGATAGAACTATTGAAAGCTTGATCTTCTGACCTGTTGCTATGCTATTTACATATCATACCTCATGCATATTCATCAGCTGCTTTGCTGTGCAGTCTACGACATATATTCATGCACGATTCATTTTTGACACCATATTCACCTTTTTTTTATTATTTCCAAATCTGCATTTGTGTAACATGTTTACTTCTTCAGCATCCCCACCCATCCCCTCCCCCCTTTTTTTATTCATATATCGTTGAGTATTTAAATTTGCACGAACAGTTATTCAGTTTGACATGTATTGATCATGTCTCAGTTTGTTTTGATATTTTTGTGGTTGTTGCTGTTCTGTTTTATGAAGTGATCTGATATGAAATTTTGATGTATTTTGTATAAGATATATATATCATGACATTAAGTTTTCATATTTGGTTTTTGGATGGCACAATATAGTGCACACTGTACATGCATTAATTTACAGTTTGTTGTACAGTATATCGTAGAGTTTAATATGTCTGAATTTCTCGTAAATTAACATAAATAAAGATCAACACACCAGAAAAAAATTACACTTCATGAACAGTTTTCATCCTTTTGGGACTCATCAGGCGAAGGTAGGTGTCGAACCCTGGATCTTGTGTCACAGACCGAAGTCCCTACCACTCGACCATTGTGATTCTACTGGTGTTGTTTGAATGCGCGCGTATAAACTGGCTTTGTATAACTGTCAATGAGGGCCTATTACCCAAGTGTTATTATTGTACAAAGTGCACCCCTGGTGCTTTGAATCGGACATAATAAATATATATATATACATATATATATATATACATATATATATATAGCTGTATATGAGTCTGTGCAGCTCATTGTTCCCATGACAGTAGCTGGAGAATAACTCATCAAGCCGTTTCTGCTTAATCAAGTATTAATAAAGTAATTAACTGTATGTTATCTATTTCCATCTTTTGAGGTCAGTCTAATATTACAGTCCCCAAATTTTAAGATGAAATCGTTTTGTTCGCCTCGAATCAGTGAAAATTAGGTGTCTTGATTTATTTTTTTCTTCGCTAAGTCCCGTTACGGAGAGGGAACCACTGAAATCTAAACTTAAAAGGTCAGGGTAACGATTGACTAATATT
This sequence comes from Apostichopus californicus, assembly GCA_020650975.1. NCBI lineage: Eukaryota > Metazoa > Echinodermata > Holothuroidea > Aspidochirotida > Stichopodidae > Apostichopus > Apostichopus californicus. The sequence continues at coordinate 6,066 of JAIPMN010031550.1, forward strand.
CAAAGAGTTTAAGTTCCCACCAGATTTTGATGCTTCTCTGTGTATCGGCTGACGTTGCTTGGCCTTGATAAATTTATCCATTCGTGCTGGAAGCTTGGAGAATAAGTGCCACTCTCGAGGTCAACTCTGCACCCTTCTCCGCGAAAAGCCTGTTACAATATTGTCCTCATATCTATCAATTGTCCTCATATCTTGTCTCCCAAGTTTCTTGCCGACCCTCCAAAACGTTCTGGTCACCCTAGTTGGGGTTGGGATGCCAATTTGGATGACAGATTCGGTGTGGATGATTTCTTTTATGGTTTAAGATGGTCTCCTCTTAAATATACAAGTGCAAAGATTCCTTTGGTTCTCCCGACAGAATGCTATGAGGCATTTCATACTGTCTGACAAGGACACCCTTTAAAAACCCAGCTTCAGTTTTAAAATATGTAATTGTGGCAAAAATATTAATCAGCTCATTGGGTTTGGTATAAACTAACAAATTCCTGGTGACTCTATAACGTCAGTTTCTTTAATTTATAAGATAACAATTCGACGGTACAAAATGGTTTCATAATATATATATCTTCAGATTAGAACATAACAATTTAAACTCTACCAAAGTCTTTTCCTCGCACGAATGTGAATTCTGATCAGCTATTCAAGAAAATTCGACTAAAATTCCGCAGAATTTGTAATGACCTTTTAGACATCTTTATCTTGAAGGCTGAGAGTGCCTGATGAATTTGAGATGGGTTTGTTCAGAGAGCATGATTCAGTTTCTCGATATAGCTAGTGTGGTCTCTGCATCGAAGCTGTTGTTGTGCATATAATGACTCAAAAGTATAGTTTGGCAAGGAGTCCTTGAAACACAATCACTGCAAAGCAGGTATTCTCTGATGGTAAAAAAGTCAATTTTTTTCCTTTCCTCCCTACAAATCTTTTCCTTGGTCGTTCTTTTTGCAGCACATTGCCAAGAAGTTCTTTTCTAGCTCGGACTATATTCAGACTTAAGAGTGTCTATATCGAATGCAAGAATGAACCTAATGAGTTTTCTACATGGAAGCATATTCTCTTCTAATGATCCTTCCAGAATAATCAGTAGCTACCATGACGGCAAGTGTAATTTCATCAACAATAATAAGAGCCTTCTTTAATTAAATTAAAAGCAACTTGTTTGGATTAACATTGTCATGTACGGCAAGATTTTTACCCCAAACTACAATAGAGTATTAATTTTTCAACATAAAATTATAGATGAACTTACTAATAACAGACATGCACCCACCATTTTAGTCTTTTATTTTCATCAAAGAAGACACATTAATGCAACTCATTGTTAGTGAGTTAGCAATTAGTTATAGGGATAATAATAATAAATTAATACACATAAAAGACATAATGTATTTATTACTTAATAAATCAATAAATTATAAAATTTAATTCCTTAGTGTTCCATTCATTTAATTTAATCATTAATCCCATGGTATTAGCAAAATTCCTTTGTCTAAATACTTCAAAGTAGTAATCACGTCCGTTCATTCCTCATATGCCTATCCCTTTTTTTATTTCCCCTCCCCCCCTCCCAAATTTTGTTTTAAATTTTTTTTTGTTTTATATTGGCCTAGTTTTCAACATCAATCTGTACTTGTGAAACAACAGAATTGCATTGTAACGAGATGTCAGTTACACTGTAGAATATAGTTTCATAATTTCACAAAATCAATTAGGGTATTAAAAGAGTCTACTTTATTAGCCATGTTTATAAACCAATATACTGCAACATTCGGCAGTAGAGCCATTTTTGCCATTAGCAATTAAATTTTCTCGCTGGTATGGAAATCGAGGAAAGTGTATTGGATTGGAAATATTGCATCTGTGGATATTTTGCCCTTTTGCATTTAACACTTAAATTTGGGGACAGTCTCAAGTATAATCCACATAAGGTATTCACCTACCAAATCACAGCGCTGGTTGTATTTTAACGCAAAGTGTCTCTTTGGCATGCAAGGTTAGATTATACGACCCCAAATGATATCAGTAAATAATAATAGCTTTGAAATTGCAAAACAATTGTCCAATTAGATTCATGATAATTTTTAGTGAAACTTGATTGGTCACAAGCTAATCACCTACCTGTCTGCGATTTTATAATTGGAAAGTATCAAACAATTGATCTAAAGCAATCAACTTCAAAAGCTAGTTGAATCCAATCTTTAAATTTGTTAACATAAATAACAATTTAACGGTAAAGCAATTTATCAATGCAACACTATATAGAATGTACAGGACGTGTGGGTCTTTTTAGCAATGATTTTATTTTATTTCATGGCCAGTTACTGGCAATTAATTTATCAAAACCGGTGACATAAATAGCACTCAAAACTTAAGATTTACTTCGCTCCCCGCTTACCTGTCTCCCCACAACATTAGCACCTCATTCTACCGTGTCTAGTATGCCCTGGTAATCTTTTAACACTGTGCACCCTCAGTGACCGGCCACTTCAGGTCAATGCCCTTCTCATTCTACCATCCAAAGACATGCTTTAGGTTAATTGTTGCATTATTAAATCTTGAAATAGAATATTTAGAAAAACTGAATTATTTGCTTTTGTTCAATTTCAACAAATTTCTTGCAGACACTTATCTACATATTGCTATTTATAATGGAAAATAGAAGCCAATCAAGATTTTTAATGTGACAATTATAGGCAAACCTGACTAATTAAGCTAGTGAACTTTCATGATAGCTAGGTTAATGTTTTGCATAACGTCGGAAATTTGTGAAAATCAAGGCAGTCGAAAATCAATGACATGCATCGCTAAAAGCTAGTTTTTGCAGTCAACATTTTACCATAACTCCAAAAAATAAGCATTTCCAAATAGTTGATCAAACCATTAAAATGAAATTATCACTCTAGGTACAAATTAAATTGTGATGTATTGATCGTTAATACTATACCAGTGCTATATGATGAGTTCATGTGTTTCTTTTATAACACTTTTAATTTTTGAGAAATACGCTTTAAACCGCCGAAGTTACTCAATTATTTACAGTGACTAGACTATGTTAAAGGTATAATACACAGACGGTTAGGTAGAGTGAGCACACAACTAAATGGGAGAACATAAAGACTCTTTTGGCCTCAAGTGACATGATTCGATGTCAAGGGCGAATTATGTCATGTATGCTCTGTTGTACACTGAAGTAAAGAAAAACACTTTGGATGAATTATTAGAAGTTATCAAACAATGGACATCATGGACGACAATTTACATTAAGGCATGCAGTGCACTGAGGGAGCAAAGAGCTGCTTTTAAGGAAAATTTAGCATAAATGCACTTTTTGTAGGACAAAAGGAATATACTGTATCTAAATACATGATGTTTTGTGTTGCTTCTTTATTATAAGGCATGAATCAATAAGAAAGCTGCAAACAGTTACAAAATGCCCTTCAGCAAGTCTCAATCAATATCAAACAATATGGAAATAATCTCGGCAGACCTGCAGTACCTATTGTGTAACAGTGCACATAGCACCATATCTACATGTCTCATGCAGCCTGGCTGCAAGATGCTGCTGCCTTTAATCAATATCAAACAATATGGAAATAATCTTGACAGACCTGCAGTACCTATTGTGTAACAGTGCATATAGCACAATACATAACAATAATAATAATCTCATGCAGCCTGGCTGCAGGATGCTGCAGCCATCAATCAATATCAAACAATATGGAAATAATCTCTGCAGACCTGCAGTACCTATTGTGTAACAGTGCACATAGCACAATACATAATGTCTCATGCAGCCTGGATGCAAGATGCTGCAGCCGTCAATCAATATCAAACAATATGGAAATATTCTTTTCAGACCTGCAGTACCTATTGTGTAACAGTGCACATAGCACAATACATAATGTCTCATGCAGCCTGGCTGCAAGATGCTGCAGCCATTAGTCAATATCAATCAATATGGAAATAATCTTGACAGACCTGCAGTACCTATTGTGTAACAGTGCACATAGCACAATACATCATAATAATAATAATAATCTCATGCAGCCTGGCTGCAAGATGCTGCATCCATCAATCAATATCAAACAATATGGAAATAATCTCAACAGACCTGAAGTACCTATTGTGTAACAGTGCACATAGCACAATACATAACAATAATGATAATCTCATGCAGCCTGGCTGCAGGATGCTGCAGCCATCAATCAATATCAAACAATATGGAAATAATCTCTGCAGACCTGCAGTACCTATTGTGTAACAGTGCACATA
>JAIPMN010031556.1:2676-14946 GCA_020650975.1 Apostichopus californicus
GTGACCAAAGACGTCACAACACAGAATCTTCCAACTGAAACTGCTGATAGAACGTCCCCATCTCTTCAAAGCACCACGAATCATCGAACAATAACAGCGACCCAGGAAGTATCTAGCTTTTTATCTACAAACATTGCAAAGCCACCTGTGACCAAAGACGTCACAACACAGAAACTTCAAACTGAAAATCATGAGGGAACGTCCCCATCTCTTAAAAGCAGCACAAATCATAGAACAATATCACCGATCCAGGAAGGATCTAGCTTGTTATCTACAAAAATGTCAAAACCAACCACGACCAAAGACATCACGGCACATCACCATCAAACTGAAACTGCTGAGAGAACATCCCCATCTGTTAAAAGCACCACGAATCATCGAACAATATCACTGACCAAAGAAGGATCTAGCTTTTCATCTACAAAATTCTTAAAACCCACCATCACCAAAGACGTCACAACACAGAATCTTCAAACTGAAATTGCTGAGAGAACGTCCCCATCTCTTAAAAGCACCACGAATCATCGAACAATAGCAGCAACTCTAGGAGGGTCTAACTTGTTTTCTACAAAATTCTTTAAGCCCACCGTGACCAAAGACGTCAAAGCACAGACCCTTCAATCTGAAACTGCTGACAGAATGTCTCCATCTCTTGAAAGCAGCACGAATCATCGAATAAAGACAGCGACCCAGGAAGGATCTAGCATGTCATTAACAAAAAATTCAAAACCCACAATCACCAACTACGTCACAACACAGAACGATCAAACTAAAACTGCTGACAGAACGTCTCCATCTCTTCAAAGCACCACGAATCATCGAACAAGATCACCGATCCAGGAAGTATCTAGCTTTTCATCTTCAAACATCCCAGAACCCATTGTGACAAAAGACGTCACTATACAGAACCCTCAAACTGACACCCGGGAATACGACAGCACAACACAGAAACGTGACGCTGTTGTTCGAACTACTAAGATATTACCTCAAGTCGTTGACAGCACCACGGAAGCTCAAGAGATAACAGCACTCATGGAAAGAACATCACACTCATCTCTAAGCACCACAGATACCACTGTAAGAAATGCTTTTTTTGAAAGAACTAACCAGCCATCCGAAAAGCCTATAAAATCAGCACAAATTACCACCAATATTGTTGAAAGTACCTCACAGTCACCTGAAGGTTATATTGAATATAATGATGGCATCACTTACATATTTGAGGAATACACTATAACTGACTCCCTACCACTTGAAAGCAATACCCGACAAATTACAGACACTACTCAACAAAATCACGTTAACACACATTTCCATCAATCTGAAACCACTGAGAGAACATCCCAAGTTTTTGAAAGCACCACGAATCCACGTAAAATTTCATCGACCCAAGAAGGATCTAGCTTGTTATCTACAAAAATCTCAAAACCCACGATGACCAAAGATGTCACAACACAGAATCTTCAAATTGAAACCGATGACGGGACATCCCAATACTTTGAAAGCACCACGAAAAAACGGGAAATATCAACGGCCACGGACGGAATAAGAAATAAAGGAACAATTACACTTTCTGACCGCATAAGTATAACTGATACTTACCCTTTTGAAATAACCACCCAAGACATTGAAATCAACACGCGATCATTTGACACAAACAACGAGCCAGGTCAAAGAGCTACTCGGGAATACGACAGCACAACACAGAAACTTGACGCTGTTTTTCGAACTACTAAGATATTACCTCAAGTCGTTGACAGCACCACGGAAGCTCAAGAGATAACAGCACCCAAAGAAAGGATATCACTTTCATCTAAGAGCACCACAGATACCACTGAAAGAAATGCATTATTTGTAAGAACTAACCAGCCATCCGAAAAGCCTGGCAAATCAGCACAAAGTACCACCAATAATTCTGAAAGTACCTCACAGTCACTTGAAGGTAATATTCAATATATTGATGGCATCACTTACATATTTGAGGAATACACTATAACTGACTCCCTTCCACTTGAAAGCAATACGCCCCAAATTATAGACACTACTCAACAAAATCACGTTAACACACATCTCCATCAATCTGAAACCACTGAAAGAAATGCATTATTTGAAAGCACTAAACAGCCATCCGAAAAGCCTAGAAAATCAGCACAAAGTACCACCAATAATGTTGAAAGTACCTCACAGTCACTTGAAGGTAATATTCAATATATTAATGGCATCACTTACATATTTGAGGAATACACTATAACTGACTCCCTACCACTTGAAAGCAATACCCGACAAATTACAGACACTACTCAACAAAATCATGTTAACACACATATCCATCAATCTGAAACCACTGAGAGAACATCCCAAGTTTTTGAAAGCACCACGAATCCACGTAAAATTTCATCGACCCAAGAAGGATCTAGGTTGTCAACTACAAACATTTCAAAACCCACCATGACCAAAGACGTCACAACACAGAATCTTCAAATTGAAACCGATGACGGGACATCCCAATACTTTGAAAGCACCACGGACAGTTTTGAAATATCAATGGCCACGGACGGAATAAGAAATGAAGGAACAATTACACTTTCTGACCGCATAAGTAAAACTGATACTAACCCAATTGAAATAACCACCCAAGACATTAAAATCAACATGCGATCATTTGACACAAACAACGAGCCAAATCAAAGAGCTACTCGGGAATACGACAGCACAACACAGAAACTTGACGCTATTGTTCGAAATACTAAGATATTTACTCAAGTCGTTGACAGCACCACGGAAGCTCAAGAGTTTACAGCACCCATGGAAAGGATATCACTTTCATCTAAGAGCACCACAGATACCACTGAAAGAAATGCATTATTTGAAAGAACTAACCAGCCATCCGAAAAGCCTAGCAAATCAGCACAAAGTACCACCAATATTCTTGAAAGTACCTCACAGTCACCTGAAGGTAATATTGAATATATTGATGGCATCACCTACATATTTGAGGAATACACTTTAACTGACTCCCTACCACTTGAAAGCAATACGCCCCAAATTATAGGCACTACTCAACAAAATCACGTAAACACACATCTCCATCAATCTGAAACCACTGAAAGAAATGCAGTATTTGAAAGCACTAAAAAGCCTTTCGAAAAGCCTCGCAAATCAGCACAAAGTACCACCATTAATGCTGAAAGTACCTCACAGTCACCTGAAGGTAATATTGAATATATTGATGGCATCACTTACATATTTGAGGAATACACTATAACTGACTCACTACCGCTTGAAAGCAATACGCCCCAAATTATAGGCACTACTCAACAAAATCACGTTAACACACATCTCCATCAATCTGAAACCACTGAGAGAACATCCCAAGTTTTTGAAAGCACCACGAATCCACGTAAAATTTCAGCGACCCAAGAAGCATCTAGCTTGTTATCTACAAAAATCTCAAAACCCACGATGACCAAAGACGTCACAACACAGAACCTTCAAACTGAAACCGATGACGGGACATCCCAATACTTTGAAAGCACCACGGAAAAACGGGAAATATCAACAACCACGGACGGAATAGGAAATGAAGGAACAATTACACTTTCTGACCGCATAAGTATAACTGATACTAACCCAATTGAAATAACCACCCAAGACATTAAAATCAACATGCGATCATTTGACACAAACAACGAACCAGGTCAAAGAGCTACTCGGGAATACGACAGCACAACACAGAAACTTGACGCTGTTGTTCGAACTACTAAGATATTACCTCAAGTCGTTGACAGCACCACGGAAGCTCAAGAGATAACAACACCCATGGAAAGGATATCACTTTCATCTAAGAGCACCACATATACCACTGAAAGAAATGCATTATTTAAAAGAACTAACCAGCCATCCGAAAAGCCTAGCAAATCAGCACAAAGTACCACCAATAATGTTGAAAGTACCTCACAGTCACTTGAAGGTAATATTCAATATATTGATGGCATCACTTACATATTTGAGGAATACACTACAACTGACTCCCTACCACTTGAAAGCAATACGCCCCAAATTATAGACACTATTCAACTAAATCACGTTAACACACATCTCCATCAATCTGAAACCACTGAGAGAAATGCATTATCTAAAAGCACTAAACAGCCATCCGAAAAGCCTAGAAAATCAGCACAAAGTACCACCAATAATGTTGAAAGTACCTCACAGTCACTTGAAGGTAATATTCAATATATTGATGGCATCACTTACATATTTGAGGAATACACTATAACTGACTCCCTACCACTTGAAAGCAGTACCCGACAAATTACAGACACTACTCAACAAAATCATGTTAACACACATATCCATCAATCTGAAACCACTGAGAGAACATCCCAAGTTTTTGAAAGCACCACGAATCCACGTAAAATTTCATCGACCCAAGAAGGATCTAGCTTGTCAACTACAAACATTTCAAAACCCACGATGACCAAAGACGTCACAACACAGAATCTTCAAACTGAAACCGATGACGGGACATCCCAATACTTTGAAAGCACCACGGAAAATTTTGAAATATCAACGGCCACGGACAGAATAAGAAATGAAGGGACAATTACACTTTCTGACCGCATAAGTAAAACTGATACTAACCCAATTGAAATAACCACCCAAGACATTAAAATCAACATGCGATCATTTGACACAAACAACGAACCAGGTCAAAGAGCTACTCGGGAATACGACAGCACAACACAGAAACTTTATGATGTTGTTCGAACTAATAAGATATTAACTCAAGTCGTTGACAGCACCACGGAAGCTCAAGAGATAACAGCACCCATGGAAAGGATATCACTTTCATCTAAGAGCACCACAGATACCACTGAAAGAGATGCATTATTTGAAAGAACTAACCAGCCATCCGAAAAGCCTAGCAAATCAGCACAAAGTACCACTAATAATGCTGGAAGTACCTCACAGTCACCTGAAAGTAATATTGAATATATTGATGGCATCACTAGAACTGACTCCAAACCACTTGAAAGCAATACGCCCCAAATTATAGACACTACTCAACAAAATCACGTTAACACACATCTCCATCAATCTGAAACCACTGGAAGAAATGCATTATTTGAAAGAACTAACCAGCCATCCGAAAAGCCTGGCAAATCAGCACAAAGTACCACCAATAATGTTGAAAGTACCTCACAGTCACTTGAAGGTAATATTCAATATATTGATGGCATCACTTACATATTTGAGGAATACACTATAACTGACTCCCTACCACCTGAAAGCAATACGCCCCAAATTATAGACACTACTCAACAAAATCACGTTAACACACATCTCCATCAATCTGAAACCACTGAAAGAAATGCATTATTTGAAAGAACTAACCAGCCATCCGAAAAGCCTAGCAAATCAGCACAAAGTACCACCAATAATGCTGAAAGTTCCTCACAGTCACCTGAAGGTAATATTCAATATATTGATGGCAGCACTTACATATTTGAGGAATACACTATATCTGACTCACTACCACTTGAAAGCAATACCCGACAAATTATTGACACTACTCAACAAAATCACGTTAACACACATCTCGATCAATCTGAAACCACTGAGAGATCATCCCGAGTTTTTGAAAGCACCACGAATCAACGTAAAATTTCAGCGACCCAAGAAGGATCTAGGTTGTCAACTACAAACATCCCGAAACCCACTATGACCAAAGACGTCAGAACACTGAACCTTCAAACTGAAACTGCTGACAGAACGTCCCAACCTCAAAGAAGCACCACGAATCATCGAACAATATCACCGACCAAGGAAGGACCTAGCTTGTTATCTACAAACATCCCAAAACCCACCGTGACCAAAGACGTCACAACACAGAACCTTCAAACTGACACTGCTCACAGAACGTCCACATCTATTAAAAGCACCACGAATCTTCGAAAAATAGCAGCGACCCAGGAAGGATCAAGCTTTTCATCTACAAACATTGCAAAGACCCCCGTGACCAAATACGTCACAACACAGAATCTGCAAACTGAAACTGAAACTGCTGAGAGAACGTCCACATCTCTTAAAAGCACCACGAATCATCGAACAATATCACCGATCCAGGAAGGATCTAGTTTGTCATCTACAAAAACCTCAAAACCAACCATGACCAAAGACGTCAAAACAAAGAACCTTCAATCTGAAACTGCTGAAAGAACGTCTCCATCCTCTAAACGCACCACGAATCATCTAACAATATCACCGACCAAGGAAGGACCTAGCTTGTTATCTACTAACATCCCAAAACCCACCATGACCAAAGGCGTCACAACACAGAATCTTCAATCTGAAACTGTTGACAGAACGCCCCAACCTCAAATAGGTACCACGAATCATCAAACTATAGCACCGACCCAGGAAGGATCTAGGTTGTCATCTACAAACATCCCGAAACCCACTATGACCAAAGACGTCAGAACACTGAACCTTCAAACTGAAACCGATGACAGAACGTCCCAACCTCAAAGAAGCACCACGAATCATCGAACAATATCACCGACCAAGGAAAGACCTAGCTTGTTATCTACAAACATCCCAAAACCCACCGTGACCAAAGACGTCACAACACAGAACCTTCAAACTGACACTGCTCACAGAACGTCCACATCTATTAAAAGCACCACGAATCATCGAACAATAGCAGCGAACCAGGAAGTATCGAGCTTTTCATCTACAAACATTGCAAAACCCACCGTGACCAAAGACGTCACAAAACAGAATCTGCAAACTGAAACTGCTGAGAGAACGTCCACATCTCTTAAAAGCACCACGAATCATCGAACAATATCACCGATCCTGGAAGGATCTAGTTTGTCATCTACAAAAACCTCAAAACCAACCATGACCAAAGACGTCAAAACAAAAAACCTTCAATCTGAAACTGCTGAAAGAACGTCTCCATCCTCTAAACGCACTACGAATCATCGAACAATATCACCGACCAAGGAAGGACCTAGCTTGTTATCTACTAACATCCCAAAACCCACCATGACCAAAGGCGTCACAACACAGAATCTTCAATCTGAAACTGCTGACAGAACGCCCCAACCTCAAATAGGTACCACGAATCACCAAACTATAGCACCGACCCAAGAAGGATCTAGCTTGTCATCTACAAACATCCCAAAACCCACCGTGACCAAAGACGTCATAACACAGAACCTTCAAACTGACACCGGTGACGGGAAATCCCAATTCCTTGAAAGCACCACGAAAAAATGTGAACTAACAACGACTAAGGACGATTTGAGGAATGAAGTAACCATTGCACTTTCTGACCGCACAAGTATAACTGACACTAATCCATTTGAAATAACTACTCAAAACATTAAAATCAACACGCGATCATTTGACACAAACAACGAACCAAGCCAAAGAGCTACTCGGGAATACGACAGCACAACACAGAAACTTGATGCTGTTGTTCGAACTACTAAGATATTACCTCAAGTCGTTGACAGCACCACAGAAGCTCAAGAGATAACAGCACCCATTGAAAGAACATCACTCTCATCTTTGAGCACCACAGAACCTACAGAAAGAAATGCATTATTTGAAAGCACTAACCAGCCATCCGAAAAGCCTAGCAAATCAGCACAAAGTACCACCAATATTATTGATAGTACCTCACAGTCACCTGAAGATAATATTCAATATATTGATGGCATCACTTATATATTTGAGGAATACACTATAACTGACTCCCTTCCACTTGAAAGCACGGATGAAAGCATCACCAATCGCATTGAAGACTTTATAGGGGAAAACTCAACGATGACCAACTGTCTTGATGTGTACAATGCTGGTATCTCGTCCACCGGCATTTATTCCATAAAGCCGTATAATTGGAGTGGTTCAAACTTTGAGGTCTTTTGTAATATGACTACTAATGGTGGAGGGTGGACGGTAAGTTATTATGCAAGCGACGTTGACCAATTCTGTAGTTCCAAATTTACTTTAACTAATAAAAAAAAATCTGGACGATAAGAACATTACAGAATATATTTATTAAAAAGAATCATTTCAAAGAATCTTGTTTACGTGCCGCGGATTTTTTTTATGAGTAACAATGTAAGACCACTTCTTTTTTAGCCCATTAATCTATGATTGTTGTGTATTTTGCTTTGAAAATAACTTCAAAATGTACAGTTCATTTGGTCTGCAACATTTTTACAACTGATATTTATATACCTATAGAACTCTTCTGACGGTAAATATGACAAAATGAGTCGCGATCGTCAAATGAATGATAAGGCTAATAAACAGTTTTAGCAGATGATATAGATAATACTACTTTACGTCCGATATGGTCCCACCTAGTACATCTGAAAAATGTGCAATAAAGCTTGGTATATTTGCATCAAAGAAATGCAGTCGGCTGTATCCATTTGTGTATTTCTGTATAATTTCAATGGCTTGTAGTATTCCTTTAAAAGACTGCAGGGAAAAATTATTCCTATAAATGTTCTACAAAATGTAGGTTTCGTGTTTCTATCCACTGCAGGTATTTCAACGTCGTGTTGATGGTTCCGTTGATTTTTTTCGTAATTGGACCAGTTACAAGTATGGATTCGGTGACCTGGATCATGAATTTTGGTTAGGTAACGATAAGTTATACTACCTGACAAATCAAGGTGACTATCAACTCCGAATCGATATGGTGAACAGGCAAGGAGATATTTACTTCGTAAACTACGATTTCTTCCGCATTAGCGATGAAAAAGACCACTACCAACTGTCGGGGTTGGGGACTGCAAGCGGTACCGCAGGTTTGTATTAAGATCGTTTCAAATGATGTTGTCGTTAAAAGTAGTCTGTATAGGCCCCAAATTATAGCACGCTGTAATTGCTAGAAGTTTTCAAAAAGAATTATCCTGTAGGTCTTTACTCTTCAAATTGTTCTCAGAATATTTTAAGGAACACACCAGATGACTGAATGTCCCAGTGAAGAAAAGATTTGTTCGAAGGTTGCAATAAAAACAGTTTAAGAAATTTGACCAAAGATGATTATATTTGAATATCTAGCATATCTGGGCCCAATACAGCATTCCTTTAACTACAATTATAATAGTTGACAGAAGTTTCAACAGTGACGTAACACCATGTTATAGAACATGCCATTGAACATCAATATCAGTCGGTTTGAAAGTTTAAATTGCTGTCAGGTTACAGCGGTCCTCGTGTAAGGAGGCCCGGAGAACGGTTCAATCTGACGAGGAGGGGGAGGGGGTGAGACATTCGGGGCAGTGAGGCATGTGGCATTTATATCAGAAGGTAAATCACATAATCACACAGACCATCATCCCGACAAAATGGATTTTATGTGCACTCACAATCACAAATCGCAGTATTTTAATGTTTTCCAACAAAGCGGCAATTTGTATTCACACTCCATATTAACTACTCAACAAAGTTGCCCTATTTATTAAGGACAAAAATCGAAAAAGGGTACTTTTCAATAACAAATATATTTACTTAAAATGAGGGGAATTGGGGTTTGTGCAACATCTATCCGCTCTGCCTGCCCTCTCTCTTTTTGTAAAACTTTGCCTTGAATTAAATTAAAGACGTATAGCTTTCGTTTTCTAACAAGCAATTTTCGTATCGAGAATTGTCCGTTTCCCTTGCGTCACAGAAAATGCATAAGGCAAACAAGTAAAGCAAAGTAGGACCTATACATATACTTAACCAATCGTTCTTTTAGCATGAACAAATTATCTTTATCTGTTCAATCCATTAGAAAAGTTCATTAATGTTTTAAAGCAAGTCTAGTATACCCAGAGTTAACATCGTCTAACATTCTTCTCTAGTGAATGTGCTATTGTGTCACTTTTTGTAGGAAAGAACCGAGATTGTTTATGGACTCAAACTGTGTCATTTAAGTGAATTATATGGCCCGAGAACAATTAAGGAGAGTTCCGTCCCAGATATATTTACCAACTAGGAAGCGAATATAGTTATATTATAACTGTACTCAGTGGCGTAGGAAGGTACTTTTGAGTGGGGGGGGGCTGAAGACTGATGTCCGGCCTGGGGGAGGGGTCTAAGGGGAGGGATTTTTTTTTGCATTTCCAGGTGGCCTCAGATGCATTTTGGTGCAATATAGCACACTTCAACACCCACTCTATTTTGTAAATAATTTTGCATTTTCACCTGGCCTTAGATGCAATTTGGTGCTCCAAATGAGATTTTTTTCTCATTTGGAAATGAAAAAGGGGTTTTCTGACTTGCGGAGCGAGGGGGGCGGAATGATACTTCCGCCCCCCCATATTTTTCACTGGGGGGGCTGGCGCCCCCTCAGCACCCCCGGTTCCTACGCCCTTGACTGTACTAAATCAGTTTTAGCTATGTACTTACTTTACTAAATAATGTTTTCGTTTCTTCTTTTCTTTTCTTTCTTTCTTTCATTTTTTTTTTAAATTCTGAAGGCGGTAACTCTACTCTACCTGCTTCTTTTGGTACCCATCTTCACACTCCCTTCAGTACTTTCGACCAGGACCATGACAGCCATAAAGTAGAAAACTGTGCTTTTACACGTCACGGTGCCTGGTGGTACCAGAAATGTGGACGTAATAACCTCAACGGTGACTACAATGCAGCAGATAAGAATGATACGAGGCTTATGAGCATACGCTGGTTCGATCTGCCAAGAGGTAGACGTAACATAAAATACGTTGAAATGAAAATTAGACCTGTGTAGATGACAACCGATTGCGCGGTCATTGACAGTTAAAGTTGAATAGGATGAAAACATGTAATGTTCTAATGTATTGTTACTAACATGATTTATTATAAATATAAGTAATATGAGTTATAACCAATACATGTTATACCAAAACATTCAACCTGGCAAATGAATAATCAGAACTTGTGTGCCAGTTTATGTTGCAATTATGCGCTTTACATGTTTTATTATTGTTCATTACTGATAATACAATTCTACTGAACTAGATCTACCTGCTCTAATAATGTTTTACTTGCTCCTGTTAGATCTGGGGAATGGTAAAGGTCCTTTAAATTTTCTGGAGGCAGGTCGTGGAACAGTCTTCCCCCAAATTTGAAAAGCTTGCCAAATGTTAATATTTTTTAACGCAATATGAAAACTTATATATGTTGCTTAGATGTCTGATATTTGTTTGTCTATCTTTTTGCCGACCATTTTGTGCTTTTTGGATGTTTACCGTTTTTCTACTGCATAATATTATATATGTATTTTGTATTGAGGGCTCCTTTAGAAAGCAGTGCTTCTGCACTGAGCAGGACTACCCTCATAAAAAATGACAATAAAAAGTTTTTAAAATATTTTTTAAAAAATTCTAAATTTGATTTCAAATGGAGAGCGAAAGTTAATAAAGATTCAGAAATTCCTATTCGTGCTACTATTCGCAAAGCACATCCTTCCTCAGCACCTGATTGGGTCAAACAAGTTAATGGGTGATTAATCAGGACAGTGAAGTAAAGTCTTGAGTCAAGAAGCAACAGACGGTGATATGGTTAAATTAGTATAAAAAATAACGTTTATTTAAAATTTATCGTCGGTTCTCAGTGGCGTGCACAACTGAGGCGATGTGCGGGGCCACCCCCCCCCCCCTCAGCTCTGATCGTCAGTCGAGAGGATATGGTCCAATCTGAGGATTTTTGTTTTCTACCGGGGAAGAATAGGGCCACTACTACGGGTGTACTCTCTCTTTTACAATTTGATACAGATTATTTCTTTGCAAAACCTTGCGTTACGTGGTACTTCTAGCTAGCCCAAATTGTAGTCTAAATTTTCCTCAGATTGCGCCTTTTATCGGGGGAGGACCCCCCCCCCCCACACACACGGCTTCTAAAAACCCCAGGGCAACATCCCATCCATTATATAAGCCTTCAATTTGCGTCTGGTTCTCTAATAAAGATTAAGATCACTACCTAAGTCAGGCGGGGAAATTTTGTTTATTAGCACAACCTTGCGTCTAGAGCTACCTATGAAATTCTAAGTTATGTGCATGCCTCAGAATGCACCATTTTACTTCTTGTTTCTATTTTGCCTGGGGATGAGCCCAAAACCCCGCTACACGGGAGCTAGCTTCAATGACTCGAGAGTAGAACCCCCCCCCGCCAAAACTTTATTCACATATGGTTCCCCGATTCAGGTCACTGTTTATGTCAGTCGGAGAAAGTTTGGAGTTGTTGTTATAATTAATATATTTTTATTATTGTTAT
>JAIPMN010031562.1:0-15548 GCA_020650975.1 Apostichopus californicus
GTAAAGTTTTAGAAAATATATTGGAATTTTCGGTCCCCCTGGGACCTTCGTCAGCAATACTTGGCAGTCGAATGAAAAGTACAAAGTGTAACACAATGAAAGTATGACGTTAGATAAGTGTAAGTAGCGTAAAGTAAAATTTTTCGTCTGGCAGACCCCTCAGATTGCAGGAAACCGCACTTCCCAGGCCTTATGGCAGTAAGCAACACCCCTAAAATTGATCAAAATTTCCGGCAATTTTTTATTTTGGGTAATATTCTCGAAGGAAGTGATCGCCATTTACTCCTCAGTTTACCAATGCCTCGTCTCCCAGAAGCGCCCAAAATTTGTGAAATCGAAACATTTTTGTGTTGGCTGATCCATGGTCGCCGCCCATGCCCGTGAGAAGTGGTGACTGGGTGAAGAAAAAGCTATGCCGTTTGAAAACATGGGCAGAAAAAGCGAAAGTAGCGAAACCTAAGGTAAAACGTGCAATAACGAAGTGATTATTTTCCAGGTTTATTGTGACTGTATTTGAAATGATTATTATGATTCATTGTTTTCGAAACTACCTATCAGATCATGAGGAAAATTTATCCTGGTGGACCTTTTAGCGAACTGATTGCATTACTTAAGGAGAAGTTCACATGGAGTCCCATAACTTCTGTTCACAACATTTATCTTAACTTTCCGAACTTTGTTACAGGCTTAGAAAACAATTACAAAATTTGCCATTTTTTCATGGAAAATTGACTGACTTTAGCAAAGGTAACGGGTTGCACTTACTCTGGGTCTACGTATATATAATATTGTTCAACGATGGCAGCGTTGAAAGCACATTTGGTTCATTAGTTATCAACCAGTAATTATTTAACTGTTTCGATTGACTGAATATCAACAATTAACAACCAGTCAACAGAAGGCCCATTTCTCGTAGGCCCTACAAGAAATTCAGTTGCTGACACTGTTCGAAAACACTTTTTTTTAAATTATGACAAAATTTTATGACACCTTTGACAAAATTGGGGGGGGGGGCTGTGCCACCCCGGGCCCCAATGGGCACGACGCCACTGCCAGGAGCTCAAAGTAACTATCGCACTCCAGGTACAGTGCTCAAGCGATGCGCCACGGCAGCTGTTGATATATAACGCTTGTGTATAATAAATACTTTAATGCCCTAATGAAAGCAAGCGTGACACACTTGGTATTTAAACTATACAACTCCCTGTTCTGTGGTTCAGACAAGCCAACCCGCAAGCCTACACTCAAAACATTTCACTGAAGCTTCGTGGTCAACTCCAAGAAACATGGCCACACTCGACATTAAGCTTAAACGAGTCCACAAAATATATCACGAAGGGGTAATTTCTTTTCATTATATCTTCTATAGAGGCTAATAACAGCAATGCCAGTGGTTACATTGTTTGGAGGTTCTACAAAAGCTGCTGCAGCAGTGCATACTACAGTATAAGCCTAACGTTAGAATAGTCATTACAACTGTTTCGTGGAACTAGGCCAGTGTCTGTTATGTAGCTGTGGGCTGCGCAAAATCACTAAACCCCCCACACACTGTACGACATATAACAGCCCGACTCAACTCGACCGTCGTTAAATGGACAAATTAATAGTTCTTGTTTGAATGATATACATGTCCTATTGCATGACTGTATACTGATTATACATGTGAAAACAAGCATCTGTCATTTAATGTTAATGAAGAACCAGCAGTCCAGCAGAATATTATTATTACAATCATGGCCATCTTACTGTATGATTAATGGCATTAAAAATAACCAAATATTGGTCAAATATGGATGACATGTGTTTTTCTTCAATCGATATGTTAAAGTCAAAGAGCTGTGATGCTATTGAAACTTCAATTCTTAAATAATCAAGATTCTCCTGCTGTATTCCCCAACTGATTTAGGTTGGAGGAAGGGGTGCTGAACTTTTGTGGAAGGGCCAGAGGCCAATGAAGGATTTAGCAAAGCAAAGGGACTGTAGTGGGGTCAATGAAGCTGATGTCTATGCAGGGGAAGGGGTGTGGCGGTCTTCCCTCGGCCAAAAAAAAAGAAGATTTAAATCTCATATGATGCATTCTGAGCCATATTTAAATTATAATTTAGGTCTCTATAAGTAGCTCTAAAACTCAAGATGGTGCTAATAAATAATAGCAAACCCAAAAATAATCCTGACAGATTTAAGTAGTGACCTTGCATCATTTTGGGAGAGTAATTTGTAAAAGAAATATTGTATAAAGTAGTGGTGTTGCCGTAAGGTCATTCAAGGTGACTCCCATTTATGAGGGGTGGGGGATCTGGGTGTCATCCCCCAGAAAAAAGTCAAATGATGTATCTGTGGCAAATTTATAATATAATTTAGGTCTTTATAAGCAGCTTAACATGGTAGGATATGCTAACAAATTAAAGTAAAATTTTAAAGTTTCCTGAATACCTAAGGTAGGAACCTGAACCTTTATAATGGAGAGTCCAGATGCAAGTGAAGGATCATATAATGAAGGGGGTGCATCCATGGGGTCAATGAAGGTGACTCCCATGAATAGTGGGGACTGGGTGTCCTCCCCTAGCAAATTTATAGTATAATTTAGGTCTTTAAAAGTAGCTCTTAACTTAAGGTTTTGCTAATGTTCAGCTTGTGTGCAGTTGAAAAAAGGGGGTGGGGATGGTGCACCTGTAGTATTGGTCCAATCCTTCTCTGACTGCATGCACAAACCCCACCCCCCTGAACTAGTATCTCCAGACTGACAATCGTTGGTGAGGGGGTGGGGGTGGGGGGTGGTGGGTCTTTCCCTAATCCCTACTTTGTGTTCACCACTGCTATGCAGAAAAGTTGTCTAAAACTGTACTCATGCAGGCAAGTACAAACTTGTTCCTGAATAACCAGTAGGCATTACACAGTTGACAGAGGTAAACTCTCCAGTAAACAGCCTGCTTAAGAGTGGTTTGATTTATATTTTATGCAAGCCCACCATAGTATCTCAACCTAACATGAATGTTTTGTTTTAATGTTTTGTTTGACATGTCTTTTGTTCTGTTTTTCTTTCTTTCTTTGTTCCCTTTTAGGAAGTGCTTGCTGGAGTTGTCATTGTTCAATGTAAGAGCGATGTCCAGCATCAGGGTATCACTCTGACCCTGGATGGATCGGTCAACTTACAGCTCAGCAGCAAAAGTGTTGGATTATTTGATGCATTCTACAACTCTGTCAAAGTAAATCTCTTCGACAAATTACAATCCATGTTCAGTGTATTTCTCGTTGGTTATTTTTAGTCGGTTCTGTAGTGTCTCATTGTTTGCTGTTATTTTGTGAGTAGTGAATTTGGTTATTGATGCAGGGTGGTTTCTATTCCTCTAAACAGGTTTTACTAATATAGTATATAGTATAGGCACATACCCATTGTAGGCGGAGGTATAGCCTAGTGGTTAACGCCGGCGTCTCCCAGTCATGAGATCCCCGGTTCGATTCCCCGCCGACAGCAATGTTTGTCGTCTGGCAAGGGTGTTGTTCAATAACAACTTCCCGACATGGACGTTAAATGGATGTGTGCAGAGAGATTGGCTTCGGTCAGCTTGCGAGTCTAAAAGCCTCCATGGCTTCTTTCGCGAGTTCCTGCTTGCGGGAAGATCACATATACATACATACATAAAAACATACATACTAACTTACATTGGTGATGTGGGGTTCATGTGACCTACAAGTCTTGATGGTAAAAGATGGCTGCAACAATAACAATAAACACAAGTGCAAAAAGTAGCTATGCTTGGAGCCGATAATTGCCAAAGTAAAGAAACAAATCAGATATCGAAGGCCTCCTACTGAATATTTGATAAAAACAAATTTGTATTTTACGAGAATTTTAAATTTCATACCTGTTTTCAAAAACAAGATATACAGTAAGCTTCCAAACTCAGAAAACAACAGGCACAAGCCGGGAATGGCTAAAAGGGGGTTTGAACCAAATTTCACAGAGCCATCCATATCCCAGAAACCAAATTGAGTATAAAGTTTTTGTGTGTGTTCATAGTGGTCACATTGCATTATTCTGATACATATTCAGATAAATAAAGAGGATTACCAGGGACCTCTCAATTGCTTATGCAACACATTCACTGCAGGAAAAGTGTCATATCCTTCCACCTAACTATGAAATGGAATTTTCTACACAAACTTTGGTCAAAGTTTTGAATGCCTGGGTAAATCTGTCCACAAGGCCTTGAGGCCATCACTTTTCAAAATATTCTGTGGGACCAACTTTGGTGTCTGTTACTACCAACATTTGTTCTAGATAATAGCCATACTGGCAGATAATACTGAGCCACAATATTGAGATACTTAGGTTTCAGTGGAGGGACCACGAATGTCTGAATTATTTTAGTAATTGATGCCTTTCTGCTTCAAAGCAAAATCAAATTTTCCTGTTTTGTAACTTATTACAATTCAAAAGATATTAACAGCCCATAGTGGAAAAAATTGCACTGGCAACATTAACTGTGAACATATTGTATTGCAAAAAACATGGAGGGCCATAATTTTTTCAACTGTTGGGTCGAGGGGTTACAATTTTCTGTGACTTTGATTTGTGTATAGTGGTAGAACCATGTGGAGTTTCTGGAAAATGAGATGCAATTATCACTTGTACCACATGATGATTTGGCAAGGAATACTGTAGCTAGGTTCTGGTCAGGAATAGACAGATATCTGGTTAGGAATAGCCGATATTTGGCAAGATATAGTCAGTTATCTGGTTTAGAATAGCCAGGTATCTGGTTTGGAATAGCCAGGTATTTGGCAAATTATAGCCAGGTATTTGGTTAGGAGTAGCCAGGTATCTGGTTTGGAATAGACAGATATCTGGTTTGGAATAGCCGATATTTGGCAAGATATAGTCAGTTATCTGGTTTAGAATAGCCAGGTATCTGGCAAGATTTAGCCAGGTATCAGGTTTGGAATAGCCAGGTATTTGGCAAATTATAGCCAGGTATTTGGTTAGGAGTAGCCAGGTATCTGGTTTGGAATAGACAGATATCTGGTTTGGAATAGCCAGGTATTTGGCAAGATTTAGCCAGGTATCAGGTTTGGAATAGCCAGGTATTTGGCAAGATATAGCCAGGTATCTGGTTTGGAATAGCCAGATATCTGGTCAGGAATAGACAGATATCTGGTTTGGAATAGCCAGGTATTTGGCAAGATTTAGCCAGGTATTTGGTTAGGAGTAGACAGATATCTGGTTAGGAATAGCCGATATTTGGCAAGATATAGCCAGTTATCTGGTTTGGAATAGCCAGGTATTTGGCAAGATTTAGCCAGGTATCAGGTTTAGAATAGCCAGGTATTTGGCAAGATATAGCCAGGTATCTGGTTTGGAGTAGCCAGATATCTGGTCAGGAATAGACAGATATCTGGTTAGGAATAGCCAGGTATTTGACAAGATTTAGCCAGGTATCAGGTTTGGAATAGCCAGATATCTGGTTTGGAATAGCCAGCTATTTGATTGTCTCAGTAAGCTTGATGTACTGTTGTGATGAGATACTAACATATGATCTATAAACAGTTTTAAAGAACATATGTTTTATTGTTTTTACTTACACAGAAGGTAGTGATTGTCGCCAAAACCTGCTGCTACTAATCACCATTAAATATATGAGCATTCACAAAAATCACAAATTCTTTTATCCTGCTCTAAGGTCATCCAAATTTATCATTTGGTTGTTCATCACCATGCATTAGTATACAAATAATGAATGGTTATGAGTGCAATAGTGCAAATATTTCATGACTTGAAAGATGGAATGTTCCATTCAACGAGGCGCAGCCGAGTTGAATGGAACAAGTTACATCTTTCAACGAATGAAATATTTGCACTATTGCACGAATGGAAACCATTCATTATTTGTTTTATACAACACCTTCAAATTTGGATATAATTGGATGTAAAATGCACTCATGCAACAGATTGTTTTGAACAGACAGGTTTCTCTGCTCTTTTACCATTGAAAAAAGTGCTATCAAAAAAGTATAACGCATGGTTCTATTTCATAGCGTGCAATAGAGCGGATTTTGCATGCAATCGACGAGCAATTGACCAATCAAATGGCCGGAATATAATTAGGTGTTGTATAATAGTGAATAATTAATTTTTGCAATTCTTCAAACAATCATACCCCTCGCTCCTCCCCCACCCCTCCAAAAAAAAGGCCCAAGTTTTATACACAAGTTTTATAAATTATCTTCTGTATTATATTCTCTGTCACACATTGAATGGGATAATGTATAACTTGCATATTTATATCGGTCATTCTGAATGATTTGTTTTTAGACATTTATCTATTACTTTAAGTTAGTGTAAACTTACTCTCATTTGCATTTTCTTTATATCCACAGCCCATTCAGCTTTTGACCGGTGTTCTTCAAGTTGTAAAGCCTGGTAAATTTCCAGCTGGAAGAAATGAACTACCTTTTGAATTCCCATTGAAAGCCAAGGGAAGCAGGAAGCTGTTTGAGACTTATCACGGAGTCTTTGTGAATATACAGGTAATAATACCAAAAATATTATTATTATTATTATTATTTAAACATTTCTAAAGCGCACATATATATGTAAAAACATAAGCTATGGCGCTGTACAAACTTAAAAGAGTAAAGGTAAAAAACTTAACGAAATTTAAGAAACCAAGTTAATCATAAGAAAGAGGTAAAAATCTTAAAAACAGATAACCCTAAAAGACTAAACAAATCCAATAACGATGGAGAAAATGAAGTCAGTATAAACCATGCCACAAAATCAGAAAATAGGATAAAACAATAGGAATATTAATAACATTATAGCCATTTTAACTGTTTTAGTGCATACCTGACGATATTCGTGATGTTTAGTCTTCGACTTATGAAATTCAAGTGAGGTCATAAGTAGAATTTATATTTCTGAAATTTTGTCTGAATTAACCTAATTTCAGATTTAAAGGCATTGAAGACTCGCCCTAAACCGCGTGCGGCCATCTGAAAAAGTTAACTTTCTGTTGCTTGCAAGTGACGTTTTGTTTGTGTCGCTACAAAATGCAGACAGTAACGTGATACCTTAATTGTTATCTTTAGCTGGACCTGAGATGTCCATCGCTGTATCGTTTGTATACTGTGCTGTGGGTATTGACCGCAGCTGTATGTACTGACTGTACATTAGTGTCTCATTACCGACGGTAGCTGTGTGTGTATTTTCTGGGATTGATGGTGGTGTTTAACACTTCTGTTACACCTCATTCGAAACTAGTTCAAATAACCGGCATTAGACGTTTCTTTTTGCGCGAGTCTTTACACCCTTTAATGCAACTAGGATATTATACTTCTTTCATTACCAACTCAAAGGTAACAAAGTCATTTATAAAATGTCAAGAAAAATCATGTTTTGTGCAATACTCACTTTGCATACGATGCTCATAGCAATGATCAGCACAGACAGAGGTTTACAATACCAATGAAAGGTTTCATTGCTGTGTTGCTAAAGCATTTTAAGTAGGTTATAAGGAAATGGAGAAAACTACATGCATCGTTCAGTTTTTTCCATTATCTATTTTATATTATAAGAGCTTTCCATTATTGTTCTTTCAAGACTAAACACATACTTTCCATAGACATGTTCTTTAATTTGTTGTTAACTTATAACATTATCATGAGCAGAAGTGTGTTTACTTATCTGCAAACAAAACTATCATAGTGAGACTGAAGAAGTTATTCTCAGATCTTGTCCAATACTGTTATTGGAATTATGATTTAATCTTTGAGATATTAGTATTATAAATATCATTAACCAGCATTTAGAACGCTATTTACATCCCAAAGAGTGTACCATAGTGTGTACAGCTTAGCCCTGGTCATTGGTAACAAGTCACACAGACACACCAAAGTGTGCACAATTCAATCAATCTCTCCTGGGGCACCACAGTGCACCACAACCATGTGTCCCCTGGGGGACTTCCCATAGGGTGCAGCCACAAACCAGCGCACGCAACTATATTTACAAGTTACCTCGCAAGTCCCCATTTATACACCTGGGTGAAGAGAGGCAATGGAGATTTAGTGCCTTGCCCAAGGACACAACGCAATGATCTGGCCAGGACTCAAACCTGTAATCCTTAGATCACAAGTCCACTGCCTTAACCACTTGACTACAACGCCCTCTCTATTCCATAATTGTTTAAACAATAGTTTGAATTTGTATATGCCAATTGTTTTCCCCGTTTCTTTGATTCTTCAGTATACTGTGCGAGCTGACATGAAGCGGCCATTGCTGGCAAAAGATATGGCCAAAACGGTAGAGTTTATCATCGAGTACACTAGCAAGAACGCCAAAGCTGAGACAAAGCCAGTAACGTTTGCCATTACCCCTGAGTCATTACAGAACATTAAAGAGGTAAGGGATATAAAGAAGCATATGGTTGAATTTGAATTGGTTTTTACCTAGAGATGAGGGAAGTTCTTCTTGTATGGATGAGAAAAATTATGAATATTCGAATATTTGGCTTTGAATATTTAACGCTGCATTTGTAAGGATCAAGAATGTTACAGTAAGGTTAAAAAATGTAACTTATCATTCCTAAAGGAAAGCTTCCATAGAGGATGAAATTGATGAAAAAGAGACAAATTTCTAATTAATTTTTGGATTTTTTCATATGTATGTGCACAATGATTGCTTCACCTCAAGTTTCAGCATTTAAATCATCTGACACGTTCCTAAAATACTACTGAAAAAAACGAGCAGTTGGGACATGTTTTGCTGCCTCTCTAGTAGGATTATGCTACTAGATGAGAGATGAACAACTTGTGTGAGATGTACTATGCTTAGTCCTGGATCTTAGTCCTTGATTTGTTGTTTGGCTTTTACTTGTAGTATGAATTTAGTCACTTTTATATTTGACTTGTAACTTGACTTGCAATAACATCAAGTTACTTGTGACTTGACATGACTTGATAACAATAATGTCTTGTGTCTTCACAAACATTGACTTGTAAATTGACATGACTGAAATGACTTGGTTAGAACACTTCGAGATGTACCCACTGTGATCACTTTGGTAGCTAAAGTGGCTGTTAGTGTTGATTTGAGTAAAGTTTCTATATATCCAATAACAGATGCCCATGAAAATGTCGTTCAGTGTCGTTCAGTAGCCAGTTCAAATATTTTCATCCTGCATGTGACTAATATGTGATGTTTCTGGGTAAAGAAATTTATTAAATTGAATGGAATCATTTATTTCTTTTCTTCTTTCTCTTTGTGTCTTCAAATTTAGGATGTGTGTTACTTTTACCAATTGCAATCCTCTTGAGTTCAATGTGTTACCACACTCTGTTACTAATAGCAACACTGTCTGTTTTCAAGTTTTAAACCATGTCCTCTACAGAAAACAAAGTGGACTTTTAACTTGATTTGTTTCCTAGCTGTAACATATTTTATCATTCTTATAGCAAGATAGATAAACTGACCATGGGTTCCGTTGTTTAAACTTTACCGTTCCATCATGTATTGTTTTTGTGTAAAAGTAAGTTGGCCTGACGTTTCGATCCTAGCAGGATCTTCTTCAAAGGCTAAATGACAAGTAACAGTAACAGAAGGGACAAAAACACGCACAGAATACAGACAGGTTAATGAGCATGGTGAACACATGTATTGTTTTTGACGGATTGATCTCTTTTTGTTCTGTTTGCAGCAAAAGTCTAACATGCCAAAGTTTAAAGTGAAAGGGAAGCTCGACTCCTCATCGTGTTGCATAACAAAACCGCTGACCGGTCATGTGGTCATAGAAGAATGTGTCGTCCCAATCAAGTCCGTTGAGATACAACTGGTGAGAGTCGAAACCTGTGGCTGTGCAGAAGGATATGCTCGAGATGGTGAGAATATGATTATTATTATTTATTTGTTTCATCACATGTATAACAAGGTGATCAAGACAATATAACTGCAAATAAGTACAAAATGTGAAAGGAAGTAAACTAAGAAACCCTTTTGGACTTAATCGAATAGAGTACTCCCATCAAAGAAAATAGATAACCTTAACACCTATCAAAGAACCTAGAAAATAAACTTGTGAAAATATGAAATTGGAAAAATATGAAATTGTTATATCTACCCAACAAAAGGTCAATGTTTAGCTGTAATGTTGTATCCAGAAACAATTCATATTTAGAGAAATCAACATGAACGGAGATAATGCATAACTTTAAAGAGAATACGTGGCAAACATGTTGTTAGAAATTTCCATTATTACTAGGATATAGAGGACATCCAGATCTCATGTTTTATCTAGAATATGTGAAGTTAGAATATTGGGAGAATTTTGTGAATGGATGTCTCAACAATAACCTGAGTTGAGTTAAAGTTACTTCCATTCATATACAGAAAAGAAGGTTATTTTCATTAAATAATGCCTTATATTTATGAGAACATTGGCAAGTGTGTCATACGTTATTGAACAAATCAACAGTGAGAATATGTAAGGAATGTAGAACCGTTGATGACCGTTTGCTGCGATAACGTCAGAGTATTTAGTGAAAGGCTAATCAGATGAAAGACAAACCAACAATGTATAGTGTCAGGAACAAGATGTTGAACTGGTTTGAATCGATCAGTGGTTTATACCGACACGTCTGCTAAAATTTGTCAAATCTATTTCATCTTATGATCAATATGCGAATACATTAGCATATGAAATGGGTTTAAAAAGGATGCTGAAAATATAGAACTATGCAAAAGAAAGTAATAAATAACATCAGTGCACTCTTTGAACAGGCCTGGATGTTTGGATATTAAAATGGTTATAGCATCAGTGCACTCTTTGAACAGGCCTGGATGTTTGGATATTAAATGGTTACAGTAAAACAAATATGTTTCATCTAAATTAGAATAATTGTGAGCTCAGAGTTTGTATATTGCTTCTGATAAACTCCTCATTGTATTCATTATGAGAGCAACACCATTCAATCTTGTTATTTACTAGAGAAAAGACTTCTTTCCATTCTCCAATTCGAAACTGAATATCGTCCATTCATATCGATTTATTAAACAGCGACAGAAATACAGAATATCCAGATAGGAGAGGGCGATATTTGTAGAGGCATCACGATTCCAATCCACATGGTCTTCCCAAGACTCTTCACGTGTCCCACGGTAGCCACGACTAACTTCAAAGTCGGTGAGTGTCGTTTGATATTGTAGCTGAATGTTGTGCCACTTTATGTTTTTATATTCAACAACATCTTCTTAAGGTAGCATACTCCATGTAATTGCCCCATATAACTTACACAATAGCTTGTCAAAGTACGGTGGTCTCATAAGTCTAGATAGAAGTTATCTATCTATCTTAACCCTACCCATCACTGGATAGCTGACAAGTTGGCCATTCACGGCACTATCAATTTTCCATATCAGACCATTTGGTATGAGAGCCTGAAGTTTTCGTCACTTGTAAAATAAACCTCTTCACTCAGTGGTAAACAAGTTTTGTATGCTGCTCTTTGAAGAGTGTGTCTAAAATTGGCCCAATTGTTGCACAACATGTACTTCCATTCATGCTCATCAACATCCAAGTCACAAAAAACTAGATTTTGTTTGATAAATATCAACAAAAAAAATGTTCTCCTGATGCTCTTCGACACATTTCGAGAGGAAGAATAATTTAGACTGATTGATATAGACTATATATGGAGTATGCCACCTTACGCATTCAAAACACTCTCAGAACTAATGTGATTTAGCTTAAATCATATGTGCATAAAGGAGTGTTACTTTAAACACATACACTTTATGGTCACTAACGTCCTGGTTTTACAATCAATAAATCTTTTTTTGTTTTGTTACAGTGTTGGGTTTTCAGGTTCTATAGTGGGACCAGCAAGTAAAGCTCTCTGATAGTTGTAATGTTTTAAGACTGTGGTAGAATTTTGAGGATTTCGTCATGTCATTTGTTGTACCTTTACATGAGGAATACCTTAAAGTTCAGGTTAAACAGACAGGTTACTGTGACTCTGTGAGGGTATTGCTTAAAATGTAAAGAGAAGTTAACCACATGACAGGAATACGAGGCCTCGTCTGTCTTTTATAAATCTTTGTACTCTCAAACAGATCTTTTCAGAGCAAAAGTGGACTTTTCTGAATGGTAAAGAAAGTCTGGCTAATCAGGCTTCATTGACTCAAGTGCAGTCTGTGCCGCACAGATCAAAACGTAGAATCACACCCATTGATATGTTAACCTATAGTCTCTATTTAGGTAATACTCCAGATACCCCTGTTAATTGATATACTGCGCAGGTCTATATGGATGAAGTATGGACTGTGACATAGTGAGTTGTAGTGTTGATACCTGTATAGTATTACACTGACTGTACCGATGGTTGGATATCAACTAATATCAGCAAACTTAATTTGCGCCTCAAATTTCTTTTTGCATTTTCTTTATTTCCTTTCTCTGTTCTTCTGTTATGCTTTTTCTTCCTTTTCCTTTTGCATTGCTCTTTACTGTTATGAATATTATTCAGTTATATTATAACGTCACCATATTCCTGAAAAGCTGATCTTAAAAACTACTAACCTAGCATGGCATGATTTTGTTATCATTGTGCTATTAAATAATAGCTTTGTGAAAGCTAGCCCTTTCTTTTTGGTTTTTGCATATTTAACTTTGATTTCTTTTTGCACTGCTCCTTTAAAGCATGTTATTGTTGTTTTCCTTGTTATGCAGACTTTGAAATCAACATTGTAGTTGTCATGGAAGATGATTACCTTTTGCATTGCTCTTTACTGTTATGAATATTATTCAGTTTTATAACTTCCACCATATTCCTGAAAGCTGATCTTAAAAACTACTAACCTAGCATGGCATGTTTTTTATCATTGTGCTATTAAATAATAGCTTTGTGAAAGCTAGTCCTTTCTTTTTGTTTTTTGCATATTTAACTTTGATTTATTTTTGCACTGCTCCTTTAAAGCATGTTCTTTTGTTTTCTATCTTATACAGACTTTGAAATCAACATTGTAGTTGTCATAAAAGATGATTACCTTTTGCATTGCTCTTTACTGTTATGAATATTATTCAGTTTTATAACTTCCACCATATTCCTGAAAGCTGATCTTAAAAACTACTTACCTAGCATAGCATGTTTTTTATCATTGTGTTAATAATAGAGTCCTTTGTTTTTGCATATTTAACTTTGATTTCTTTTTGCACAGCTCCTTTAAAGCATGTTCTTTGTTTTCCTTCTAATGCAGACTTTGAAATCAACATTGTAGTTGTCATGAAAGATGATTACCTTATCTCAGAGAACTTTCCGCTCTCTATCTATCGCAATTAATTTGCTCTAACTCTTCCCAGCTGAAGCGATTTCTGGTATTGGTTTGTTCAAAATCATGCACTGCTACTGTATGCATACCACATGTGACTGTGATGTTGTTACTGTCATGTATGCATAATCCTATGTGTTATTTGTTGCATCATTCCATGAGAGGAAACCTGAAAACAGGGTTTCCCTAACTTTATCCCCCCAGGAACCCCCTGTGGATGTCAGAGTTGTCCACGAACCCCCAACTTTTCGAGACACTATCTGAGTCATTATTATACTATAATACGCAAAACAGTGCTTCGTAAAAGATCAAGTTCATAGTGTAATATTGTAGAGTTTGTCGATAGGTACGACTTTTGTGAATTACTAAATTATATGAAATATTAGATTTTAGTTCAACAAAAAGTACTCTACCCTGCCTTAAAATAAAACTAGGGGATAGGATTGTGTACAATGTTTACATACAGGGAGAAAGATTCATGTGATTAACCACTCATATGCAAATTTTTGACAAAGCCTCTGACATACTGTGCAAGGAGACTAGGAAACAATACTTTAGAGAGAAAGTATTTCTTGCATTGAAAATAACTTACCTAAAATGCAAAAAAATGATCTGTAACCTTAAATATTATAAGGGTAAACTTAGGAATACGTTGAACAAACAGTGAATTTTGTTAATATTTTGTTTGTTGAATTTAGAGTCTGTTTATATACAATTCACTATTTAGAAGTATCAGTTTGGATGTAGCTACAAAGATGTCTTTGTGAAGTTGAACCTAGAACTGAAAAGAATTTGGCAAAGCTACAACCTCATGCAAAGCCAGTGGCACAGCCTCTGCCCCCCCCCCCCCACTCACAGAAATTTTCAGGGACGAAGCGAAAATAGCACACGCATGCAAAGTTGTATGAGCTGGGAAATGAAGTAAATATTATACATATGATAGCAACATGATTTTGCATCTGAGCCCAGTTACGGAAACAAAATCTCTCAAAAGAGAGCCTGCCCAACCAACAAATGTTGAATTTGTAACTGAGGGTAGATTCCATATGGTGTCATGAAAAGTATATCAAGGTAAAAGAAAATGTCAGACTCTGAAAATGGGGAGAACATTTGGCTTTTCCCTCTCACACCTGTGCAATGCCTGTGCAATGAAAAGACAGAGTCTACCGTTGGTTTTGTTACCATTTTATCCATGTCTATGTATTCTGTAACATTGCACCATGTTACCATGTCAATGTATTCTGTAACATTGCACCATGTCTATGTATTCTGTAACATTGCACCATGTTGCCATGTCTATGTGTTCTGTAACATTGCACCATGTCTATGTATTCTTTAACATTGCACCATGTCTATGTATTCTGGAACATTGCAACATGTTACCATGTCTATGTGTTCTGTAACAATCCACCATGTCTGTGTATTCTTTAACACTGCACTATGTTCTCAATGTATATTTTATCACCTGCTTTTTTATAATCTCTCCTTCTCCTTCTTGTTAATATCATTGATTTAATTGTAAGAAACACTTCAAACAGAACCAAGGATTGGAGATGATGAAAGTTTTCATTCAAAAAGTGCCCAATCCAGGCCGGTACTTCAAATTGTTACATGTACCAGGCCTGCAAAATTGAGTGGCAATTGTTGCAAACAGTTTGCTGGAAAGAGTGCACACACATCCTGGTAGTTTATCTCTGATTTATGTTGAAGATTATTTAGTGTAAGTGCTTATTAAGATTCAAGAGGTACAAGAAGCATTGAGTAAGAAAATATGGGGACATGATATTGATGTTGACCCCATTATGTTGACATTAAGAGTTACTTATCAACCAGGCTGTACGTATGTTTGAAGGGAGCGGTGGAATTTTTGGGGCCGCTCAGAGCTTGGTGGTTCTATGTTTCGAGGATGATTGTCAAATGCTTCATCCTTCTCTATAAAAAGTTTCAATTCCTGCTACCCCTTGTCACTTAAGGTGGTATGCACTGAAGCTAGGTTTGCTTGAAAACTCTGCAAAAACCAAACATTTGACTGTTTTACTTCCAACCATTCACTTAATTTAAGTTTTGTATCTCACTCCATATCTAGCCATTCTCTAAATGCAGCATAGTTTTTCATCAGTTTTTCTGTTGTTCCAAAATATATTAGGGTGTCCGCATATAAAGCGGGAGGCCCGGGTTCGCCCCGGTGGAGGCTGGATGTTTTTTCACTGTTCTGGATTTTCCTTCT
>JAIPMN010031565.1:0-10962 GCA_020650975.1 Apostichopus californicus
ATATATGTAAAGTCACATGTCCAATCTACACTTACTGAACATTAATCCTCCTCATGTTAAAAGCTACATGTCTGACAACTGTACTTAATTGTTGATACTTAAAATTGTGCTCGCTACTAAATTCTGCCTCTTGACGAACATGCAACTGTACTATAAAGCTGGCAGTGATTGCCCATAAAACTACCCTGGAACGCTTAGAGAATCATAAATGACGGGAGAATGTAGATGCTTTACTACAGTATATGGGAGAGGTGAAATTGAAAAGTAGCACGAATGTAAGATACTGTACTTACAGCACAAGTACTGTTAAGTAATTGTAATCTATGCTTGGAAACGTACAATATCCTAAAGTAGGTTTGTAGGACGAATGTAAGATACTGACAGCACAAGTACTGTTAAGTAAAATTTGTAATCTATGCTTGGAAACGTACAGTATCCTACAGTAGGTTTGTAGCACAAATGTAAGATACATACAGCACAAGTACTGTTAAGTAAGTGTAATCTATGCTTGGAAACATACAGTATCCTACAGTAGGTTTGTAGCATGAATGTAAGATACTTACAGCACAAGTACTGTTAAGTAAGTGTAATCTATATGCATAGAAACATATGTACAGTATCCTACAGTAGTTTGTAGCACGAATGTAAGATACTTACAGCACAAGTACTGTTAAGTAAGTGTAATCTATGCTTGGAAACATACAGTATCCTACAGTACTGTAGGTTTGTAGCACGAATGTAAGATACTTACAGCACAAGTACTGTTAAGTAAGTGTAATCTATGCATAGAAACATACAGTATCCTACAGTAGGTTTGTAGCACGAATGTAAGATACATACAGCACAAATACTGTTAAGTAAGTGTAATCTATGCTTGGAAACATACAGTATCCTACAGTACAGTAAGTTTGTAGCACAAATGTAAGATACTTACAGCACAAGTACTGTTAAGTAAGTGTAATCTATGCTTGGAAACATACAGTATCCTACCATGAATGTTAGATACATACAGCACAAGTACTGTTAAGTAAGTGTAATCTATGCTTGGAAACATACAGTATTCTACAGTAGGTTTGCGCAATGATCCAAGTCTTTTTTTCCTCTTTTTTTTGGCCAATTTTTTTCTCATGACAGTTTATAAAGCTCAATACAAAGTGATAATAAGTTAATAGTTTCAGAGTAATTTCACACTCATTCAATAATCATGAGTGGACTTACAACAAAATACAAATTATTAGTCAAAGAGCCATAGCCAGGGAAGCCAATACCTCAATCAAACATCATAATTCATGTTTTCAATAAAGATATACTCCCACAGTCTAAAATTATCCTGAAACAAAATGCAGAAAACCGGCCACTGAAGGAATGACATTTTGCCCTTTACAGCAGAAAATATAATTTTTTTACTAATATAAGAATTAGTAATTCAAAACCAGAGCGAATTCACCACCAAATAAAGCACTTTTGGCATTTGAAAGGTTAATATTGACATCAGCCGTGTTAAAGATATTCTGTAGGAAACGCTAAATACTTTCAGCAAAGTAGCAAGAAAAAAATTCAGTTTTAATTTACCACATTTTATAGTGTACAGTACTGTATAAGTAGGAATTTGTGGGAATAATCCTATGAAGTAGCTGATATTATAACCAATGAAGTTTTACATCTATGGTACACTTAAAAGGCATTATAAATACCATTCCTCGCTTGAAATACTTTTCCACTGCCTTAGGTGGGATTTGTTTGGGTGTTTCAAAGGTTCTATCAATCATTTGTAAACAGATTTGCTGCCAAGATGATCACTCCAATAACAACACGATTATATAAAACTTACAGGTCAGCATGTACACTCATGTACTGTATGTTCTGAAGTAGATTTGGCCATGAAGACTTAATGGACTTTACAATGCCATAAGATTCTAAAAAGTGTGCAGGAACCTGAAAACTATTAACAAATTCCTTGAGTGTGAAGAAAGTCACCATTATGAGACACAAGGTCATAAACACAATTGACTCCTTTATCAATCCAATAACTGTAACTAACTAGCTTATTCCAACCCAAATTAAGAGACCTGTTGTTCCATATAGGAAAACTTAAGACAATCTCTGTATCCTTGAAAGGCTCATTACATTGTGTAAATGATAATATGTTAATCCAAATATTTTAATTAATAAGAAGAGGTTTGCAACTTTAGAGCTAACAACTATTACAAAATACTCATCATTCATTACAAGATTAGCAAAGTTTATACCATAAGTATGTAATAAACATTTAGCAAAACTTTTGCTACTGCCCCCCAAAAACCGAGCAAAGTAACTTATGTTTAAGCCTGAACAGTATCTAAAAATTTACCATTTTAAGACCAACTTATGTATAATCTTGGATTATCTGATTACGAAATACACAATCAGGTTTATTGTGCCAAAAAAATCTACAAAGTAAAGAGTTAATCTTTGACATAAAGTCATCACCTGTTAATGGCAGTGTAATACGACCGTACTGTACAGTTAAGTTGCACTTTAGCCAAACCTTGATTAAGCTATTCATTTTTGCTAAAGCATTTCATAATTCTCACTTATCAAACTAAACATATCTGCATTAAAACTAATGCCTAGTAGTTTAATATCATCACTACAGTTCCAACAAAATTTGTTTCCACTTTTAATACTCATGGAAGACTGTTGCAAAGATCCCATGCCCACTAAGAAATGCTTTTTCTACATTCATCTTTAAGCATACTGTAGTTAATGTGATTTGAGAAGATTACGAAATGATGCTGCCTCTGCTTGAATATAGGTTTTGTCGTCGTCGGCATATTGAACCAGTTTAGTCTCATGTCCACCTATTCTAATGCCACGAATGGAGGTATCATTACAAAATGATTACATTTAACAACTCTGCACATACTGTAGGATAAACAAATAGGGTGATAATGGATCACCTTGTCTGCAACCTCGTTCAACAAAAGAGCTTGCGTGAGGAAACCATTCACATAGGAATGACGAGAAGGCTTGGTTGTAAAAAGTGTCAAACCACTTAAGAATAGATGGACCAAGATTAAAAAGAGAAAGTGCCTTCCTAATGAAAGCTGGAGAAATACCGTCAAAAGCTTTTTCGAATTAATTGCAAACAGAATGCAGGGTTTATCGACCTCCTGCAAACTAAACATAATATCAGCATCTTTTGTATAAGAAAACTGTTTAAGAAAACCACTGTGATGTGTGGAAATTAAAGAAGGAAGTACACTTTTTAAGCAATTTGTGATACAAGAAGAAGCTATCTTGTACAAGGTTACATTGAGAAGAGAAATAGATCTCCAACTGTTTATATAATTCCTAGGTTTATACCCTTTGCAATGAGAGTGATCACTCCATAGTCCATACTTGTAATTGACAAAGAGTTATCATAACCATAATCTAAGGAACGCACCTATGTTGCCTAATTCTCTCAATAAAAACTTATGGAACTCTACCGTAAACCCATCACATCCAGGATATTTATTATTCTTTATGTTCTTTACACATCCATATACTTTACTATAACCTACAGGACCTTCTAAGGCTGCAGAATCACTGACATATAACTTTGGTACATGATTAGGGAACTTCCTATACAAGCCTTCATTAACTTCTTGAGAATCCTTACAGCTGTACAATCCTCGATAAAATTTGTACACTTCATGCTGCATATTTTTGTGATTCCAAACATCCTCATCCATATCATTTTTGGTTAAATGAACAATAATCTTACTAGCTTGATTTCGCAGGGCTAAGTCAAA
The DNA here is from genome assembly GCA_020650975.1 of Apostichopus californicus. Taxonomy (NCBI): domain Eukaryota; kingdom Metazoa; phylum Echinodermata; class Holothuroidea; order Aspidochirotida; family Stichopodidae; genus Apostichopus; species Apostichopus californicus. The sequence continues at coordinate 3,777 of JAIPMN010031565.1, forward strand.
GTTCTGACAGGTTTTGCTCCCTCTTCTTATGGCGGGCCATCAGTCTCAAATCGTGGGGAATCAACTTATATCGATTTAAATCGACATATACCAATATCCTTCGACTTATACCAGTTTCCAGCAGCTTAAATTGACTTCTACCGATTTAAATCAACATTTATCAGTTTAATTCTAAATATCATCGATTTAAATCGACATATACCAGTTGCATTAGACATATCATCGATTTATATCGACAATGATAAATTTAAATCGATGATAAGTAAATCGGTTTATGTCATTTAAATCGACATATACCAGTTTAAATTGATGATATGTCGAATTAAATCGGTATATGTCTATTTAAATCGACATATACCAATTTAATTCAATTTATTGTTCCAAATCATTGATAAACCTTCTTCTTTTAATGCTTTCATATCTGTTACTCTTTAATGCTGTAATTCACTTAAGAGACACAACTCTCTTTAATTGTCTGCTTTCTTTTTATAGGACGTATACAAAATAGTTCTACCTTGTATATTTGTAAGTAAAGTCTCGAAAAATAGTTGATCATTAATAACAAATGCATAGGGACAAAGTGGGTACATACAGTACATAACCAGAAATTGTCTCTGCAATTACATCCTAAATAATATCAAAATAGATTTCATTGTAATACGTGAAAAATTGCAATTCGGATCCACAAGGGTTGAAACTCGCCTCGAATATTTGCTACCAGGTGTAATGTAACATTTAGAGTCCCATTCAGACAAAACAGTATCTACTAAGCTAACAACCCAATGTACATCTTGTATGCAAAAATATGACTTTGGTGGCTTCTTAATAATCAAACATATCATCCCATTTTGCCTTATCCTGCAGTCCCCTGGAGTTTAGGGAAAAGACATTTTTAAGTCTTTTGCCATTTCAGAGCAAAAAAACATCTTTCATACTTTGCATACTTAACAATACATAATAATATCTTGAATACAATTGTAAAGAGTATTTTTTTACAATCAACAAGGAAAAGATTAAAAGACAATGATTCAAGGTTTCGTACAAATATATCCAAAAAGTTAACACTGTAGTTTACAAGCTCATTCAGTTCTGACAAATCAGTCACCCACACTGATCGTTCAAACTACAATAGTGCTACTGTATGATTTGCATGCAAGTCCAAAGCAGAAATTATTTCAAATTGCCAAATATATCTTGAACATTTGAAATAGAAGTACATTGTATTGGGATTATGACTTTGCAAGTCAACACAAAATGCCGCTTTAACTATAGATGGCATTCTTGCTGAGTGACAGCTATATTGATTGGTAATTGGTTGCAGAAACCTAATCTAATATTCAGCATGTTGCATACAGTAATGTGTGAAAGGCACAGTGAAACATCAATAACTGTATCATATGACTGACTTGTATGAAACCAGTTGGTAACATTATTTAAAACTGACATCAAGGCCCCTTACTGGCAATATAAATTAATCAAGATGGTCATGAACTTCACAGGCACATACAACTGAAGATAAACCAAAAGTGATTACTTCTGTTACCACCACTCTGTGAGTATCTTTACTGACTTGACCCTCCTTGAACAACAAGGGAATAATTTTGGGGCCTTGAAACCTCTAGTAAAGGAATTTCAGGAACCCTTCTAGTTACTTTTATCATGCTAAAACTTAGAGGCAATACAGATGACCCCAAAAGAATGACTAAAGATTTATAAAACAAAGGATTAACATCAACTAATTGACAACTAGGCCTGTACCACAGAGCATGAATTTGTGCATTCTAGAAATGTTAGCATATTTTGAAGCTTGAATATCTTGTAAACTGTAATACTATAGCTACGTACAGAGACATTTCTAACACTCAGAGGTTTAACTCTCTTCCTTTGTAATGAAATGTCACAACTGAGATTCTACCTGAAGTTATCTTTTAATAATCTGTCTGCTAGACTTGATATTCCTGTCACTTTGACATGAGCTAATATCTGATGTTAAAGTGTAGCTCTCAAAAACTAGAAGTGATATCAGAGATAACACTCTTTACTGATGACAGTGGCTTTTAACAGCCTACTGTACAATAAACTGCATAACAAAGCATAAGTTGTGCTAACAGTCATCTTTTAAGACTATTATAAGTGCACAAGTGCATGTTACAGTCAATTTTCCTTCCTTCCCATCTTTGCTGATCCTGTCCGTCGCCATGATGGACATACCAAGGTCATCTTAATTACCCAGAAACCATTCCTAAATTATAAGTATGTCATACATGGAGGATAAATTATGTCACAGAGAGTGGGTTTCTTCAAAACAGCAAAAAAAATAAATGAAAAATAAAGAAGAATCAAAATCAACTATATATACTGGGAAATAAATTCACCTGGGACTTGAAGCCGTCACTTAGCATTAATATCTGATACGGTATCGGAAACAACTCACTGCACGATACACCCTGATGTTTACAATCACGGTTCTTTGGTTATATGTATAAAACAACTAGAGCTGCAACCTCTTAAGTCAAGTTGATTTTATTACTGTACGTTTCCATGCTGTGTGATACTAAGATCCTGGAATTACTGTACAATCTAGGTCCTTATAGTAGCTTGTCTAGTCAACCTTCATTAAAAGAAGTGGAAGTAATATATATTGACAATTTGACACTATAAAGAAATTTTAAAACATTTTCAAGTGGTTACCTGGGTAGCAATAAGGATGAATTCAAATGCATTAATTTGCTGACATACCCCCATATTAATCCTTCGTTTGGTGGTAAGACTAAGGACGATTTATAGTAATCAATTTTGATCTTACTTAGAAGTAATAATTGCTTGGTTTGCAAAATCCAAATGGTACCAATCTCAAAAATTCAAAGAGGTGCCTTAAAGGAATATTCTAGTGACAGGTTATAATTAATTTCAAAAATTTACAGTAAATTGAAATTAGGCTTTGCAGACCTGTTACTTACAATGTGTCAGGAAAAAAAAAAGGAAATGATTTTTTCCAGTTTCTTGCATTCTTCCAAGAAGCAACCAAACCATGCCATTAATAAAACTCAAAGTAACATGTCCATGATTGCTTCTTTGGTGCATACATATACTTAAGCAGTATGAAGCTTCTGGATTAGCCATTTACAGTAGCTGCAGTACTGTCCATCTTTCACAATGAGACAGTTGCAACACCCTTAAATACCAAGCCAATGTTGCAAAATGCCATAGATGTTTCCTTCATAACATCTGCACAGCAAGTACTAGGGTGGGTGCTAACTGCTTAAACCTGTCACCTGCACAGCGGAAAGAAGCAACGACGTGGAACATTGCAAAGTCTGTCCAAGCTTTCTGCTTCTTAATTTCTAGGTAAAGTCAGCCCCATACACTGTATTATATTGGTATGTCAATTTTATTTAAAAACAGGAAATGGGTGTCAGCTTTCTTCAATTTCTTCAAAGACAAATCGAAACCATTTTTTTATGAAATGAAAGTCTTCCAAATTCAAAGTTATGCTACACAATACAGATTCATGATACACACCATTGTCAACTTTGCGTGAACAAGATTTTGCATGCATTCAATAGGTCATAGAAAAGTATACATACTGTACAGTACTAAGAACCAGATGTAAATCTCCCTATCTAAATGAGATTCTCCAAAAAGGGTTGACTTTTTGCAAGCTCTTAATTAAAAAAAACTGCATGAAGGATCATACATACATAAACACATTAATGGAGAGCAAACATAATTATGAAATGTAATATATATGCACTAGAGCATGATTGCTAATAAAACGAGTTATAATATCACAATTGAAACTGAAAGCTGTCACAGGAATGCAATATCCTGTTTTCTATATACGCGTAGCCAAGGGGGGGGCGAAGGGGGCCACCGCCCCCCTTGGGCATATTTTTTTGTATGTTTTTATGATATCACTAGTAATTTCAAGCTTAGATGCAACTAACAAGGCCTGGGAAGTGCCATTTCCAGCGATCTGGGAGGCATTTTCAGCCAAAATTTTCTTGTACGCATAGCGCCAACTTATTGTGGCGCTACACTTAGATAGTTTTCAATGCAGAATCTACGACTCTGATAGTTTGCCAACAGGTTCGCCCCTCCCTTGGCAAATTCCTGGCTACATGCCTGTCTATATATCCACCTTCCTAAATGAAAACAAACAGAAATGGCCTCTTCTACATTACTTACTATATCTGTCAGTTCATAAATTTATGTTTTGTTTTGTAATTAATGAAACTCAGTACACAATGTGAAATGAGTGTAGAAAATTATTAAAAGTATAAATTTACAGACAACTGGCACCAGAGCACAGGTCAATCAAATAATCCATAATTCCAAAATTATCTGTTGACAATTAAGCAACAAATTACAAATCTCATACAAGTTACAAGTAACATTAACAGAAAAGAAAGAGTACTGTAGGTCTGCATTTGGAACCAACTTCAAAAACTTCAATTTAAAGTCAGGACTGTCAAAATATGAACAAGATGCAAAATTCTTGCCATGTTAACAAGAGATTATGGACCATCTGAGGCAATTTCATGAGATTTTCCAAAATGCTTCTACCCTATCAGTGTTGCACTGACATCTTCCCTTCAATCTCCACACCTCTCCCTATATACAGTAAATGAATTCATAATAATCCACTTCTGCCAACAATCTCCAACAATGGGCATTATTGCGGCACAGATTAATTCATCCCAGCATAACATACTGTACTTCAATCATCTTCACCCAAAAATTAACACATGTGTGGATTTTAGGCAAACATAGTTTGTCAAGTGTATGTGTCTTTGTTGTCATCAAGCAGCTAGCTCTGGTAGTCCATAGCAAATGCTCTCCTCTCATAGTTGTAGCCGAAGTATTCGTTTGTGCATGCGTAAATATTGAAATTCTCAAAATTATTATTTTCATACATGTATTTCATAGCAGGAAAGACTGGCAAGGATATTTACGGGATGTTAAGATGGATTATAAATGGGATAACAAAATAAAAATAATCACAAGTGGCTTTTCACTAAACATTTCTTCCAAATGCGATCGTTTAGCGATTAATCGCTACACAGTCACATCCGTAATGTCTGTTTAATTCAAGTTGAGAGCTGAAATTTATAACAGAAAATCCCGTCTTAGCAACTTTGACATGCGGGAGCTGAAATCAAATTGCGGGAACAGCGCAATCCCGCGGCTAATGCGAACCCTGGATCATAGTAAAGAAACAGTGGGAAGTATTTTTTTGCAAGGTTTTTCTTTATTTCATGTTCATTTGCATTATTATTATTATAATCAAAACATGCATGAAATTCAGTTTTTCATAACAACAGGAGTATCGATTGAAAACGTATATTTCGGAGGTGTAATGTGAAGTGGCATTTTTGTACATGAAACATTGTGCTTGGCTAGTTCAGCGAATTTTTTTCAATATTCAGTCCAGAGTTTCGGTTACCCGACCGGTTAATGATAACAATTTCTTAGTAACCGTCTCAGGCCTAATTGGAGGCTACTCTTTCCCTGCTTCACAGCAAGTATTATGTAACTGCTATTTACTGAGTCAGCCTAGGCTAGCAGTAGCAGGGATATTTTTCAAGTGGAGGCTGCACAAGAATAATGTAACTGCTATTTACTGATATACATATAGACAGCCTTGGCTAGCACTAGCAGTGAGAGAGAGATTTTTGAAGTAGCAGCAGCTTGGCTGCCTATTCCTAAAATTAGTTGCAAAGCCTAGGCTAATCCAGTTTTGTCCAATACTTTATTACTGAAGCCACTGCACTGTTCTCAAAGTACTGCTAAGCCAACTATAACTTAACCAAATTGTGGGTAACGTTACTGTCAGTATGGGATATGCCTAGGCCTGCCTTGCGAACGGTATCCTAGCTCTGCCCACAACTTTCAAGTCCTAACTTAGCCTACGGTACTAATACTAATATTATGTATGGCCTAACCTATGCCGAATTTAGGCTCAAACATCTGCACACTACTGTACTGTTACATCTCGCGCTTGCTCAAACCATGGATCGGAAACCAGGTCAACACTAACAAACGTACGGCTTATGTTAACTAAATACATGGAATATTTCTACTTTACCATATCCAAGGTGGAAGTGCGGCAATAACGATTTCTTGGTTTATTTCGATTTTCTTTTTCGTCTTGGTCTCAAGTCATGTTAACAGGTAATTACTATTTTGTTTACGTTTGGTCGTTGGAGCTCCACTACACATGCCCAGCCAGACGAAAGCATGTCAAAATCCGACCCCTTTCTAGACATGTTACCTTTACTGAACAAATCGTTTTCCATAATAAGTTCAATTTGTTTCAAATATTACTAATATCCGCTTTTAATTATTTAAAAAAAAACGGAATGTACAAGAAAAACAACAATTCTTTGAAATTAGAAAGCTTTTTAGAGAAACTTATGCTACTGTTTATTGCGGACCAGTCGATATTTCACAAAGAGGGTCAAACTTACTGTCGTCTGATACATTCTGTCACCAAGGACGAGCGCACACAACTGTAATAACCAGTATACAACGAAAAATCAATAACATGTGAACTGCATACAATTTTTGTACTCTTTCGTACTTCAGAGAACAAGAGTGTTTGACTAACAACTTTACGACTAAAAAAAACACCAGAACCAACAAGACCACATATAATGAAAGTCAATTGTCTTTCCCTCCACTTGCCCCCCCCCCCCATCCCCCCAAGTGACATTGGTGGGCCAATAAATATATTGGACGATTGAATTACAAAATGCATTTAAAGGTGCAGTTAAACCAATTCGCCGTTGACATTAATCCATGGGATGGGGATACTCAAATTTATACCAGCTAATTGCGCCTCAAGTAAAACATGATCGTATTATTTTGCTTTCTGTCATCGCTACGAGCCCTCCCCCCCCCCCAACCCCCTCTCTTTGCCACACACGTTACCCGTGAAAGAGATAAACCTGCTACCATGTTTGTTATATCATGTGTATGTTTATAATTTTATACCATCGTTACATCCGAAGTAATCCAGTATTGTTGGTATCGCACCACAATTGGAGTGTGCACGTCCGCCTGAGACGTTAACCACTGTCGGAAAATAGCCCTAAAGTACATAATATATATATATATATAATAATCTGCAGTTATTTTTTTAAAGTGCCCTACTATATCGATTTTTTTTTTTTTTTTTTTTTTT
>JAIPMN010031574.1:0-11735 GCA_020650975.1 Apostichopus californicus
ATATATATAAGGTTTCTCCTAAAAACCGTTATACTCTGAACAGGGCTTACCATGTTAATGTTATTTAGAGGCCGGAATTGTGTTCCAATGGGTATGGAAATTCCAATGGCTGACCCATATAAGAACGTAGCTCATACAGGAAGCTCAGCATCCTTCGCATGCATGTGCACTGACACACACGATGAACCGAATTTTGAACATATTTCCATCCACCCTATTTACTCCCGTCTGGATCCCCAACCCCACTCCCTCCCCCACCTATCCAAATAGTCAAATATACTGAGTTATTTTGTCAGGTTTCTATTTTGAATAATAACGGGGAAATCATAGAGTTTTCAATATTCCGCTAGTAGTAGAGAAGACTATATGACCGTTTACCACACAAATCGGCCGCAATTAAATGAAATACGCTATAACTGTATTCGCCATTTCCAGACTTATGTTGGACTGGTTAGAGAGACAAATAATAGTGGCCCACTTACTTAATGGAAGGTAGATTGAGGGAGAGGGGGGGGGGTGTATCTCAGGTTATGTGATTATCTCGATGATCTGTAGACTGTAGGGTCTGTGGTCTGTAGACAGGCAGATCACCTATATTGAATTTACGAGCCAACCCCCCCCCCCCCTCCCTCCTCTCCTTTCAGTTTTGGAAATTCGATGTATTTATTGAGTACGTCATAACATTCAAAATTACACTCAAATTGGACCAGTAAAACAAAAATGAAAATCTCACCGAACTGCTTTAAGTTCAATATTGACTCAAACATCACGCGATATGGTGTATATCTAAAAGGTCAAGGGTTAGTGGGCGTAATTTATTATTTCATTAATTTGCTATAAATACCAGTTCAGATCAAGCCTGTCCTCCTCTTTCACTATAGCATTCAACTCTCTTTCGTGCTCCACACTTCAGCGTTTATTACCTAATATTCAGTTGAGAATTTGTTTCATTCTCTGATCAAAGTCATAGTATTTCGTTGTCTTTTAAGTGATCTCAAAGGGTATTCTGTTTGAAATCTGTGTTATCACTTCACGCTTTGTTGACGTGCCAGCGACTCAATATAAAAACAAAACGAATTATATCAAGAATAATTTTATATTCAAGACCTTTCGAAGAATATTAGCTGTACCTCATCTACACCTGTCCAACACAGACGTATGTCATTGTAAGTAAAATAAAACATTTATTGATTTTTATAAACAGCACTCCAGTGTAGGGAAGTATAGCTAAATTGTACAACATACCTGTTTTGGATAAAAAATATAAATTTCTTTAAAAAAAATCTCCACTTTTGACCATCGTTTATATGAATTTATCATTTTCTCGCAATTTCAAACATTTTCTCACGCTTTCGCCGTCTTTTTCGCAATCCAGCATGAACCAAATATAACTGTAACGTAAACTTCTTTATTGATCGTAGACAGTGTGATTTTAGAATCGGGGATGACCAAAACCATCATTTCATCCATCATATTAAATTCAATGTTGCTCGTTAATCATTAAAACAGGCCACAGGATTCACCCAACATAAGTCTTCTTTTGTTTCCCTATGATATCTGTATTTATTGCGATATTCCTCGATAAGAATTATTTTAGAAAGTCGTATTTGTTTCTTAAGAATTTGTCTAATTTTCTCCGCAGATCAGGACTCCCCCTGCATTAAATATAATTCTCGTAGAACTAATTAACCACATATCAAAATGGCCAGCGCAGAAACTTCGTAAGTGTTATTATTATTGACAAAAACTAACATAAGATCGAAATGGGTTTATACTTGGCAATTATACATGGCAATATAAAAAAGTATTGATTATTTGTGTACTTTACATTGTCCGATATACAAGCAATGTTGTATACTGAAAATAACCCGGGCTGTTTATTCTTCAGATAACTTCTGAAATGCGGGAAAGGGTTTAGTGTTGAAGGATAGTAGAACATCACGGTGTCGTTGCATTGAGGAGGTAAAGCACAAAGCCAACTCCAATCGCCGATAAAATAGATCCTCTCTGCATCCTGTGCCACAAATTCAATTATTTTAATACGACAATGATACAGCACCTATTGATTGACTACCGTAATTTATCAGCAAAATTGAACTTCCTGAATACACTTTTCCTAAATGTCTCAACAAAAGAACACATTTTAAATACCACAAATGAAAAAGTACGGTACTTGTCCAAAATGGGTACATCTAATATATGAAACCGAGCATTTCTTAACGTCTTAGCTACAAAACAGGAGGAACGTTGCCCCTCGTATCCCCTTCATCTGGTCAATCGCCCCTGGATTTTACACAAATGGAATCTGTCAAAGCTTAGCCTGGTAGACTATAGGTGCATAATTAAAGTCGATATGTTGTAGACCATTAAAACACATATGTTATCAGCCCATGTTGGATGTCTATTATACTTTTCATTTTAATGAAATGACCCTTTTTACAAGTGAGGGTCATCCCTTTGAAGTGACTGGACCGTATATGTAGTCTTATTCAAAGACCATTAGGTCAGTTTCTCAGATATAACACAAAACTCACCGAGACGACGTTTATGGCCTCAAGTGCCATGATATCTTAATACATTGCAATTTTCACGTACAACGTGTTCGGTGTCATCCAAGGATGCTTTTTGCATTTATGGAGATAAAAGTACATGTTTTGGTGGATTTGTTAGAGTTTTAAACAATGGATTAGCAATAGATTTAGGATTGCACTGAGGCGCTCACGTCATCGATCTCTGGACCCTTATAAGTGATCATTCCAAAGTTTTAGCATATTTTGAAGGTAAATATTTTGGAAACCTGTGTAGCTTTAGAAACATAATTACAAGAAGTGTGACTTGTCCTTTGTTTTTTTTTTGGACTATAATACGTCAAAAACTTAAGACTAAAATTCTGTCTGAAGTCCCCCCCCCCTCCCCAGGGAAAACTTTAGACCAAGTTGGCTCTCTTTACTAGCGCCACCAATCATCATTAGCGGAGCCTTTTGACAAAGTTAGCTTTTTGAAATAGCGCCATAATTTACAACTTGTGAGCGTGTGTCTCTTTCTCTCAGTTGTTGGCGCTATATGCGAATAAATTAGAATGTACTGCATGCATGTGGTCAACACATAAGAAAAGTTGAATCAGAACGTTACATCAGTACATGCGTATGATAACGATGAATATTGAAGATAAATAAATCGTGTTCAAGCAAACAAAATATAGCCAATGCAATTTCATCAATTTTACTGAAACTGCCTATTAACAAGTATTCGACAAGTATTTTCCTGCAGGTGTTTACTCTCCAAATTGTTCTCAGATATTTTTAAGGAACACACAAGATGACTGAATGTCCCAGTGAGGAAAATTTCCTCGAAGGTTGTAATAAAATCAGTTTAAGAAATTTGATCAAAGGTGACCATGTTTGAATATCTAGCATATTTGGGGCCAATACAGGATCATGGATCTACAGCTAGGCCAGTACCCTTATTATTAGGCCTTGAACGTCTCATTTCTTATATCTTCGAGATGACCATGTCGAATAATTTGCTCTGGACATTTAGTGCTATTGTGGGTCACGACGGGGTCCCATGCATAAATCAACAGCTTTTTATAGAATTTAGTGCCGTTTGTAAGACCTAGGCTTTATAGCTACTTCGCAGGCTGAGAGCTGTTCATCGACATTCCTTCGATCTAAAAATTCAACTCTAAATTCTTCGTTACCACGGATACAACCTTCCAACCCTGACCTAACTTTTCACTTTTTGCCTTCCACACACACAGAGTGCATACAACGATACCACTATTCACCGTACGAAATGATTATGCAGTGTGGTCCATGGACGTGCTAGATACAGGCCGTTTGGCTGTCGCTGGATATAATCACGAGACAAAATGCAGCTTTATTGATCTGTTAATGTTACAATTAGATCCTGATTCTCAAGAAAAACCGTTATTATTGACGTCAGAGCCGTATTATTCTGAGCAATTGACCGAGTTTGGTTCATTATGGCGGTCTATTTGTTTCCTGGATGATCGTCTGTTTTTAACGTGTTGTAAGGATATGATAGCATTGTACGATAGTAGTACTGGCGGTCTGGTCAAACAAGGGAAGTTTAACGGTAAAGCCTACTGTATGACAACCAGAGATGGATTAGTCTATGTCGGTTTAGTTAGATCCAAAAAGGTGATTGTCTTAGATGCGAGAGAATTGAGAAAAAAGAAGACAATCACCTTAAAAGGATTACAAGATGGAGAATGGCCCTGGGATATAACAGTTAGTAAAAATAAACTGTTTATCTGTACAGGCTGGTATGATAGAGCTTTAATGTGTAATAGTGAGGGAGAAATAGAACAGGAATATACAAACACACAGTACAGCAGTGCAGGTAGTATAACAGTCAGTGAAGAGAAAGGATTAATATTTATATTATGGAGTGGTGGTGAGGGTAGCCAAGTTGTTGTTTACTCTCTATCTGGGGGTCATTCTTCCATCTCTGGGGGTCATTCTTCCATCTCTGGGGGTCATATCTTGGCTTCTTTTAAAGTTCCTGCTGATTCCAGGATAATCAGGATCAATAATAACATAAACAGATTGTTTGTGGTTACTGGAACTGGAGAAGGATATGATTATCACACAGTAAGTACTAATACAGGATTTATAGGCCTATGGTAAAAATTAGGACTATTTATCACTTTTATTAAAGCAATCCATTGAATGAAGCTCAACAAGTTGGGTATCATTCTATGCGAACAAGTAAGGAGAAGACACTCTTATATGATTTGAGATCTGCTTTGCAAAATTTAAAGAAAAATAAGGACATTTTTTTCTTGGGCTTTTCTGATTCTGGGAAGGTTTTCATGAAGGTTTTCCCTATTTTCTCAGTCTTCATGACTTCAAATATAGACAAAATTGTTACTGGTGAATGCGGAATTTTATTAAGAACACAAACATTACTTGTTTGTTAAGAGAGAGATCAAAATGGTGGAAAAGTGAGTGCAAAAGTTTATGAAAAATTTAGGCCATTGGATTCTTGTTGCACTTTGCAATATTAAAGCAACACACAAAATTTGGCAACTATTTGTTCTTAGTTTCTCAGCTTACAAGCTGCTAACTTTTACAAATATGGCATAAGTGAATGCGAAATTTTATTAAGAACACAACTATTACTGATTTGTTAAGAGGGAGATCAAAATGGTGGAAAAGTGAGTACAAAATTTGTTTTTAAAAGTTTAGGCCATTGGATGCTTATTGCACTTTGCAATAATAGAGCAACACCCAAAATTCAGAAAGGATTTTTTATTATTTTCTGAGCTTACAAGCTGTCAAAATTTGGTATTAGTGAATGCAAAATAGTCTCAATAGTGCAATAAGTGCTATTTTGTTTGGCAATGATGTCTATTGGAATGAAAATCTAGGCCAACAATTCTATGAAAAGTGATGCGAGATGAATGTTGCATGGCATACAGCTCAGACAAAAAAGTATGTGTTGCTTAATCATTTTGGCTGTCAAATATACAAATGTGACATAAATCAATGTAAAATATTGTTAAGAACACCAGAGATGCAATTTCCCATGAAATGAGGTAAATTTCAAGAAAAAGTAAGGGCAATATATTTATCTTAATTTAAGCTATGGTGATTAGTTTGACACTAGTGCACATGTATAGCAAATACTGCACAGTGATGATAACTTGAATTGATGACAGTATTAAAGTCTTGATAAAATGGTTTGACACAAGCTTGCTTCTATTTTTGGATGTAGGGTGGTTTATTTAGGTGCAAATTAGTCAAAATTGCAGAAAAAGAAGGAGAAAATTTGACCTAATTCTTGTGGTGCTATTTTCACATTGTCAACAGAGTAAAGACTGCAAAATTCACAAAGCCATTGAAATAATTTTGCATTACTTACTGAGGAGAGAAAGTTGTAAAGTACAGGCTTTACTTTAATAGGCATTGCATCGAGTCAGTTGACAGTCTTATGTCAGTAAGTAATGCACAGTGTAACGTTGTCCTTAAAAAAAACAATAAGTAACAGATTTGGATTAATTCCTGAGAATGCCAAGTAGGTACAATTTAGCTGTACTACACTCATAATGTAGGTTATATGGCATTAAGCAGGAAAAAGGAGTGAAAACATTAACTGTTTTGAAAAATATGTCGATTTCTACTTTAAAAAGAGTTGCAGTGTATAGATAGATATATAGATATTTTATTCAGCCACTGATCATAAAAATACAATGGGAATTGGGTAAAAACAAGAGCTCAAAAATCAAAACGAGTACAAAACTAAAAACAGATTTTAAATATAAATGGATATAAACCAGGATGAAAATGTTGCTAAGACATTAAACACACAGTGTTAAAATGTCTTAGCAACATTATTCCTGTCAATTTTGTGACAGTAAAGATTATAGACATCACTTTGTGTAAGAAATGATACACAATATCCTGCTCAATCGTCTAAATATGTAGTACATTAATTAACTACATAGTGTAGACCGCCATTTATTAGCTGTCACTTAGCACACAGTGTAATGTATGTAATTGCTATGCACATGGATTAAACATAATCATCGCTACCCATTGCATGAGAAAGCTTTACGACATGTATGTCAACCAGTGTAAGAATAATGGTCTGCCTGTTAAAGGCCTTTTTGGTTTTGATGATAATCGTAACCTTTGCATTTATGATGGCGTATGAGTGTGTGTGTGTGGGTGGGTGCGTTTGTTTTGCTATCTGACCGAGGACTTTCAGGTCCTAGGTTGTGATTTCTAAAGAATCACCACGTCCTCGGAAGAATGCTATTGTATGGGGTATTGTTAAGGTTAGGGAACGTGGATTTGAACAATGGAAAATACAATGGGGTCCTCGGTCTGAATGTAATACAAACATGTATGTGTGTGCGTGTGTGTGAGTGCGTTTGTGACGCCCAGCTTGTAAACACGATATCTCAAGAAGGGAAGATCAGACCAATTTCATACTTAATGTGTAGAAGTACCACAAGAAGCCTATTGTTCCTTGTCGAAGTCAAAGGTCATTTGGAGTCACCAGGGGTCAAATTGTGAAAACCTTGTAAAAACGATACCTCAATATGGAAAGCATGGGCAGACTTCATATTTAGTGTGTTGAAGTACACATTGAGTACACATAGTCTATTGCTTTTGGTGGAGGTCAAAGGTCATTTTGGGTCACCAGGGGTCAAATTGTGAAAACCTCGTAAACACGATATCTGAAATAGGGAATCATGGGGATACCTCATATTAGGTGTGTAGGAGTACCTCATACTGTAAAAGAAGCCTATTTTCGGTGGAGGGCAAAGGTCATTTGGGGTCACCAGGGGTCAAATTGTGAAAACATTGTAATCATAATATCTCAATACTGGAAGCTTGGGCCGGCCTCTAATTTAGTGTGTAGAAATACCACATTGAGTTAAAGAAGCCTATTGTTTTTGGTTGGAGTCAAAGGTCATTTGGGGTCATCAGGGGTCAAATTGTAAAAGCTTGTAATCACGTTATCTCAAGAAGGAAAGCTTGGGAGGACCTCGAATTTAGTGTGTAGAAATACCACATTGAGTTAAAGAAGCCTTTTGTTTTTGGTGGAGGTCAAAGGTAATTTGGGGTCACCAAGGGTACATTGTGAAAAGCTTGTAAAACACGATATCTCAAAAAAGGAATCATGGGGAGACCTCATATTAGGTGTGTAGGAATACCACATACTGTAAAAGAAGCCTACCTTTGGTGGAGGGCAAATATCATTTGGGGTCACCAGGGGTCAAATTGTGAAAACATTGTACACACGATATCCTAATACTGGAAGCTTGGGCCGACCTCTAATTTAGTGTGTAAAATTACCACATTGAGTTAAAGAATCCTATTGTTTTTGGTTGGAGTCAAAGGTCATTTGGGGTCACCAGGGGTCAAATTGTAAAAGCTTGTAATCACGATATCTCAAGAAGGAAAGCTTGGGAGGACCTCAAATTTAGTGTGTACAAATACCACATTGAGTTAAAGAATCCTTTTGTTTTTGGTGGAGGTCAAAGCACAGTTGGGGTCACCAGGGGTAAATTGTGAAAACCTTGTAAACACGATATCTGAAGAAGAGAATCATGGGGATACCTCATATTTGGTGTGTAGGGAGTACCTCATACTGTAAAAGAAGCCTATTTTTGGTGAAGGGCAAAGGTCATTTGGGGTCACCAGGGATCAAATTGTGAAAACATTGTAATCACAATATCTCAATACTGGAAGCTTGGGCCGACCTCTTATTTAGTGTGTAGAAAAACCGCATTTAGTTAAAGAAGCCTATTGTTTTTGGTGGAGGTCAAAGGTCATTTGGGGTCATCAGAGTTTGAAACGTGAAACCCTTGCAAACATGTACACCCTAACTATACATTACGTCACATTCACAAAGAAAACTACATCATCGAAAACACAAAGCATTTTTGCATTCTGGTTAAACATGTCATCAGGCCACACCATATACTAGTAAATTATGTCTAACAGGATTTATAAACCCAGGAAACTTCGTTTAGAGTTATAGTTGATTTCTGGTCACTTCGCCCAACAACCATTTCGCCCAACTGCCATTTCGCCCAACCAGCCTGGTCATTTCGCCCAACCAGCCTGGTCATTTCGCCCAACCAGCATGATCATTTCGCCCAACCATTTTTTACTCATATTTCAGTCAGAATAATATTACTTTTTCTATTTCACTAATTCATTTTGATTTATTTTGGGTTAAATTACTTCGTGGTAGGTAAATAAAGTGAGGTCCGCTCGATATCGATCGGAGTCTGAGCAGTTATTTCGGGTATAATGGGGAGATGTCAATACTTTAGGCGGTTACGCATACAATGGAAGTTATTTCCTTACTCAAACAAAGGGGAATCGGTCTCCATAAAAACCTATCAAACTTAACCCCTAAAACACTGATCCATCCTACCGACTGTAACCACGACTTCAAGTTTCCTTATTATTCGGTTCGTATCCTGTAACGTTAACAATTCCCGAACGTTTCCTTATAAAAGTATAATATTTAATCAAGGTTGGGCGAAATGACCAGGCTGGTTGGGCGAAATGACCAGGCTGGTTGGGCGAAATGACCAGGCTGGTTGGGCGAAATGGTAAGGTTGGGCGAAATGGCAGTTTTGCGAAATGGTTGTTGGGCGAAGTGACCAGCTTCCTTATAGTTGATAAGTTCGCATTGTTTTCAATAATTAAATGTTTCACGTGCATTCTTTTTCATGAAGCTGTGTAAAGCTCATAGTGCAGTAGCTGCACATAAAATTTAGTGTATACACCAATCTTAAAAGAATTCTTGACAGTGCACATGGACTTTGATTATTCAGGCACTTAAGCAGCAGCACATGTGGTTTAGCTGTGCAACTTACAAGCATTTAACCATATCTTCCAGCCTATAGTGCTTCGAAGTTAGTTGTGTACTCATTCGCCGTTCGGTCCATGTCTATTGCAAGATTGTAGGAATAAATAAATGAATCTGTAAGTCAAAACCCGTGTAAAATACAACACTGCGTCAATATTTGACATAATAATTAATATGTTAACTCATGTAAAACAACACTGTTAATAACTAAGGAAAATGCAAGAGGTAAGAAGGGGGTAGGGAGAGGGTGATTTGTGTGTGTTTTAATGTTACTGACCACCTACATTGCCCAGAGTAGAAGACATTTTAAGTAGTTTACGTCCATGATCACATTCCCACTCAATCATGGGTCATAATGTAGTGTTCACTGGTTAAAGTTGGAGAATAATGTTTAGCTCAATAAACTATCATTTTAGGTTGGTGGCGCCATGAATAAATCTACAACAATCTGACTGATACAGCTTCATGTATTGAAGGATGTTCCTGTACAGCTTAAAAGTCAATCCATCCAATTGTCAGCTTTTAATACTTTAAATTTATTCTGAAATAAATATATTCCATTGTAGTTGAAGGAACTCAGATAAACCACAGTCAAATTATCAACACCTTCATCATAATAAAATAAATCCCTTCTATGAATATGTGTTGCTGTCTCAATGCCTCAAATTTCTACTTCTATTTTGTTTTATGGTCTGCTACCACCAGTATTTTTATTTGATTTAATATTTTGTTTTCCTTTTTGTTATAGAGTGACATCTTAACTTTTCATAACCTCCTGATGTGCTCAGAGTCATTGATTGATAAAAAAGACTGTAAGAAGCTACTTGCCTACTTTGAAGTTCCAGCTAAGAAGTCAAAGGGCATTATAAAGAGTGATACACCCTTTTCATCTCTTGTCCACCATCTCAGAGAGGCAGGGAAGGTTTCTTCTGATGACATCAACTATTTAATGACAGCATGCTCTGACAAAGGACTGAGTAAATTGATGGCAGTATTGACTCTCTACCAACAAGCTCAAGGTATGTTTATATCAGAGAGCTTAAAGGTTCAATATGTTATGAATCGCAAAACATTCAAATGCATTGCCAACACAAAGCATAGATGCAATTTGAGGTAATTAACTTGTATTAACTTCACTTTCTTAACCCATTGTTGGTAGAAAAATGGACACTCCACCAATGACCTTGATACAGATAATGTGATAAATGAGTTGGCAAGGAATTGAATAACCGCAATGGCCTGTATAGTACTTCAAAATCAGTGAAAGAGAATCCAATTTGGATGTTCAGAAGAGTAATTATTCCACACTACAGTACATGTTTCATGCAATGTCAAGGTATTGCATTACAGTCAAATATGTGCATAAGCCTGTAACTTATGGGATATAGTCAAACGTTTGATTTGGGATATGTTCAGACAAGATTGGTAAAACATTGGAATTTTCTTTCCTTTTGAAATTGATAATTTTGAGGATCATTGAAGGGACTTGACTGTGTTCAATTTCTCAGCAGCAGGGCCAAAATCAACACCAAGGAAAGTGAAAGATTTACAGTGTTACCTCAAATAACATGCTAAAGTTGGACCAAAATGTAAGCTCACTAAATTTTGGTGCAAGTTTGTCACAATATTTTCCTGGAAGTTTACCGCATACATTATTAAGATACATTGAACTGTGTTATTTACATAACTAAATCTCTTAGGTAGAAGACAATCTTGAACCATATTTGCATCTCATATGTTTGTTTCAGATTCAAAGTTTACCAAAACAGTACTTAAGGATCAACTAAAGGCTTTTGAAGACAAAAGGCAAGAACTCTTTCACAAACTAACTGAATCAGAAGATGAAAAACAACAGCTCACTGACAGACTAAAGACAACAGAGGAGGAAAGACAGCAATTCAAAGATGCATTGCATGCAACAGAGGAGGAAAGACAACAGCTCACTGAAAGACTAAAGACAACAGAGGAGGAAAGACAACTGTCTGAAAGACTAAAGACAGCAGAGGAGGAAAGACAACAATTGAAAGATGCATTAAAGGCAACAGACAAAGACTTCAGACAAACATTGAATACAGCTGAGAACAAACTGAAGACATTGAAGGATGAGAAGGAAAAATTACTTCAGCAGCAGAAAGAGGTTAGACTTCACATATCATGTAATTATAGATAACTGATGACCAAGTTACCTAACTTGGGACATGAGAAATATATTTATTATCAACAAGATGACCATTCTGTTTGATCCAGTGGTGTTAATGTGAATTTGTAGTTTACCATTTGCAAATACAACATGTATTTTCAGAAATTAGGGAATGTTTATGATGTTCAACAGTAGAGGTCTAATGATAAACATATTAACAGCTCTTTGTCTC
>JAIPMN010031577.1:0-14869 GCA_020650975.1 Apostichopus californicus
GAACTTCTCTGCAATCTCTCGGATAAGTCGATTGTTGATAGAAGAAAAATGATGATGAACCTATGAAACAATTGATTAAAAACAAAACTTGTCTACATTATTTTTTAACTTTGCATTTTTTATATTGGTTTACATATATAGCATACAACACGTTCTTTATTTTTAACTATCCGAAAGGTCTCACACGTGTAGTTTTGCAGAAAATGTTACTTTAACAGCACAACCGATCACTGCGTACTTTACACTATACTTTCAAATCTGATATGAAATATATCGACTGTTTTGTTTAACTGTTAGGATAGATTTCTATTTAAATGCCAAAAAACACCTTAACTCCTCTTCCATTCTCGTCCACTAATACTTCAGACAAACCCCCGCAAATCCCGCCCTAATGCCTGTGTATATATTTCAGGCATTGTTTACATGAAAAATATAATGTTACAAGGGTTTAATTTTAATTTAAACTACATGTTTGGAATCAAGAGGGGGTAAGCATCACTCACCTAATATCTTTCCATTAGTAGATCCATCAGTTGTCTGTTGAGCACTCTAACCGAACAAAAATCCATGTAAGTAAATGAATAACAGGAAAGTTACTTTGTTGTTTTAAACAATGGAATAGAGCAAAGAAGTTTATGGATAAAACATGATTCGAATCAGTGACCTCTGGATATCAAGCTCTGAAAAAGATTTCAATTTTTTTTGAAAACAGGTTTTCATTATATTACCGAGTCAATGTGAACTATTTGTCACATTTACGTTGAGAAGTATTACTGGGAATAGTTACTGGGCGAACTTGAATAGATCAATTATCAAAACAAGTAGTGATTGCCGGTGGGATAGATTAGGGGGTTGCGAAGATGTCGGTTACTATATGGGTGCAAAAATCGTGTTACTGAAATTGAAATTATTGAAATTGGTTCATTTAAAATTAGAAAGAAAATGTATTCCAATTGAAATAAGAGGACAGAGAAGGGACGGATGATGGACACAAATCACGCGCTTCGCCTTCGCTAACAAGCTTACACATTTTTCTCTCTCAAACAACGGGAGGGGGAGGATGAAAACATGTATCGCCAAGGCATGGACTGTTTGAATTTATTATTTGAATTTCTCACGTCACATAGATAGAATTGGGGGTTGCAAAGATGTCGGTTACTATATTGGTTCAAAAATCGTGTTATTGAAATTGGTTCAAGTCATTTCAGATTAGATAGAAAATGTATTCCAATTGAAAGGAAAGGACGGATAAGGGGACGGGTGATGGACACATATCACTCGCCTCGCTTTTATCTATTCTCAAGTTGACCATTTCAAAGATATTTTCGCTAACAAGCTCACACATTTCTATCTCAAGCAACGGGATTGGGAGGGGGGAAACATGTATCGCCAAGGCATGGAGTGTTTGAATCTATTTAGAAGTGTTAATGCATATATTGGTAATGTACCGTTATAAGAACATGGTATAGGTTAACACTTAACAGAAATTAGATAAACAGCCTAACTTCACTATAAATAATCAATACTCATAAATCCTTCGAGGGCTCATTAGTCAACGCTCGACTGATAATGAATCAGAAAGCAAATTACATGTGTAGACTAGCAGATCAAAATGATTCTACTCAGTTGTGTTTACGTTTTTACAACGATAGCTCTTCCTGCTACAATTCTAACTTGCCTTCCTCAATATTAAACCTTCCTGGTTGACAATACAATAATTGATATAGGCATTGTCGCTCTTTCCAAACAGAGAACAATCTCAATCTTTGCGTTCGAAATTTTACATTAAAGAGAAAAAAATTGACGAGGCATTTAAAGTGAAAATGCATTTATTTAGTTTACAAACGGTAATAGTTTTATATCTACGAGGAAAAAATATCATGATACCTAACTATAGTTAAATCCTGATAATTTTTTATAAGGTTTTTAATTCACCTTCGAAAGCTTAACTAATTTTTTTGGGGGGAGGGGGCGGGAGCTGTTAGGAAGCGGGAGGATTTAACATTATCGTGCCAGCTTTGTTAAACATGACGAAATCAATAAAGTGAGAAAGATCGAACAATGCACATGTAGTTTCAGGTTTTGTTGTACAAACATATCAACACTTTTATTGTAAAAGTGACAACAGAACCAGAAAGAGCAAATTCAAGTATAGATGTTTTAGCTAATGATTACAGAATAAATAAGAAAATCCTTTATGTTACGACATTTTATATGTGGCATTCCCTTTAAAAGAGTTGTTATTATTGTATTTTTTATAAAAGAACACAAACATTGCTCCGGAGTATCAGTTTATTTTGAGAAGGAAATAGTTTTTTACAATCGAAAATGGCGTATTAAACTTCAGAAGAAAATATAGATAACAAGATATTTTTTTTAATGAAAATTTCAAAATAATCTGCTTGCTGACAACAAGATGTGGCATTAGAATTTCCTCCATTTTTGTTATCTTATGATTGTTCCATATTTTTTCTACGCACCACTTTATTTATGTTGTTATTTAAAAATAATTAATGACGTAAAAGTTATGTATCTACGAGTATGGGATTGGTGTATCTGTTAGTTGTGATCAATTTTAAGTAAAGTCAGGTCCTTTTTTAAATTACTATGGCATACTCGCTTAAAACAAGTTTACGAATAAAAAATAATATCGCCGAGCTAACTTAACAAGAATAAACAGAGGTAGCCTATATGTACAAACGTATCTTCAATATATTAAGTATCAATGTTCAGCAATAGACTCTCAGTGTTAAATTACAAACATCTGGTCGCTTGGATCTGAATAATGAATAGTTTGACATAAACAAAAAGATCAAATCAACACAAATATTGAAATTTTGAATATTTAAAAAGTCTTAGCCTATTCAGTTGGATGTAAGGTCTTCATAAATGTATCCTGTATCCCGGAAATTTTTACTCTAAGTAATTATTCGAGAAAAGCTATCGGAACTTATATTTTGCGAAACCGCAATGAATCAGGACTTAAACTTTTTATAAGACATTTGCTGGAAAGGGTTACGATCTGTTGAACCGAGAATATATATTGATCGCGAATCATATTACTTTGTATGAGCTATGATCAATACTCATAAAATTAATGATTTTCAAATTTCTTGGGAATTAACCAAACTCTGTTTTTTCTTTAGTTCCGAGTACAACTCAATGTTTTACTTAGGATCTCCTGATTTTTTTGGGTATATTAAACAAATCTTAACAGGGTGGGAAATTGTGGAACAATACTTAGCAGTAACTACAAAATATGTACTTTTGTAGATAAATGAAATAAGAACAAACATTAATAAGCATAGGCCTACATAAACATGGTTGTATATTACGTTGCGGAATACTTTATCTTACAAGTATTAGTTGAACGTATTACTCTTAGTAATTAATTCGACAATACACATTTCGTCGGTTCCATAATTTTGTGTCTTCAAACGAAGGTCGTATGCAGCTTTCTAACGATTGGCATAGCTTAGCACTGGTGAAGGGAGTCTCACAGGAACTTTAGTTTAAAATCCAATCACTTTATAATGTTGTGAGGCGATACCGAACATAACCAATACTAACTAGGCATTGATAAATATCTTAAAAGACTCATAATGGCGAGACTGTTCTATGTTTGACAAATTTGGGTGCCCAAAAATATTTTTTTAGTCATAACCGAACCTTTAACTTTAAGTGACAAAGAAAGGGTCCTCTTAACACTAATTTGATTTCGATTTTTGCAAAATTTGTTTGAGTTATAAAAGAATATTCTAATTTCTTGAAGCTTCACACAAAGTATGATTTAATAGATCATATTACGACGATTTACAAAATACGTATGCTGGTCTAATATTTTATTTTAAATTCAGAACATGTTTTATTTTACTTTCTGACAACCCGTGTATTATCTTAAAAGAGTTGTATAGCTTTTTGAAGACTGCAATACATTAAATGAAGAAGCATTTGAGAAGAATATGCCAATGGCTTTCAAAGTTTAGAAGGTGAAATCATATTGACTCATTCTCTCGCCAAATCTAAGTGCAATATGACTGATTTGCTTTTTTCTAAATCTTTGAAGGATATAAAAATGTATCTATGGATTAACTACAAATGCTCGACGGATTCTGCAAATCTTAAGAAATATTTATTAAGTTGCTTGAAGTGTTGTTATAGATTTTGCGAAATAGTTTTTGTATATTAATATGATATATATTTCATGTAGATTTGCCTTCTCTCATTAAAACTTGGCATTTTTGTCCAGAGATTTTTACGTCTGGCATTAACTTTAATTTTCTTTATCCTCAGTAAATCATGTAGAGTTACGCTAAATTAGTTACTCAATTATAATTGAACTTTGTTATGTGTTCAATGCTTCATTGAAATTGATAGGTTACTGTTTACTAAAGAAGATCTAATATTTTAGCATCGGAATACAAAATTGGTAGCCTTATAGTAAATCATAAGTTTCAATGTGAATTGAATGAGACGGATGAAAACTTTAAGTAATATAAAGTAAAAACATTCTTTTCTCGTTAATTATTATAAAGTTAAGAAACTGAAGCGAGATATTCAAAGAATGGCTATGTAAATCTTAGTTATAACGTTTCTATTAATATAATTGAAACTACCGTATTTGATTTATACTATCGGTAAAACTTGCATGTACGACTGTCTGAATTATGTCTGCTATCATTAATATTAAAATCCTATTAACGGTTTTAGAACGTCTTTTATAAACACATGAAAGTTCTGAAGTTGTACATGTGAGTTAGATATACCATTAACAGGTTAATTTTCAGTTTTAAAGTTATAGGTGCGGAATACAGGATTATGAATTACTAACACAACAAAAGCACAATTTTTTATACAACTTTCATATCTAATATATTTAAAGAACTTTGAATGTTCCACTACATGTCTGTGTCTTAAATGGTTCCAGAGCGTTACTAAGTTACTATTAATATTACAATAATTCACATCTTATTTGAAAAAAAAAATTCCATCCCTATTATCCGATCTTTCATCTAACACCTTTATTTTACATAAAGAGTAGTGTCTTTTTCAATACATTGCAGAAAGTCTAAAAGTTTACGCTTTTAATTTCTGAGATAAATGTAAAACATAGGAACTTTAAAGCATGAGATTTAACCTAATTTAATTCTAATTTCAACATCTATAAAAATATATAATATATAATGATTTTTGGAACTATTTCTTTTTAATAAAAAATCTTGATTCGTTAAAATATAGTCAAAAGGAGAATTGCTGTTAAAGATTTGATCGATTTTCTTTTGTTTCAAGTTCGAGAATCTTTTATAGGGAGTTTAAAAAAAACTTGAAAGTACTTAATTTAATTTGAGAAATGTATACCTGATCTACTTCAACGTAAACTCCAATCACTTACATATCCTTTGCGTTTATTATGATTTGTTGAATTATTTGTCACGCACTTTTGGAGCGATACAGAACATCATATTTATTTCGATACAGACAAATACAGGATTCCAAAAGATGAACATTGTACTGAATTTGAGGAATTATGATGTCTCCATTTCCAATATCTTATATCATCTTTTGAACAATCAAAACTTTACTTTAAAATATAGTCAAAAGGAGAATGGCTTATTCAAGATTTGAACATTTTTATTTTGTTTTATTTTGGGACTCTTTGGAAGGGAGCTTAAAATTAATTTAAAGTATTTCATTAATATGAAAAAAGGTATATCTTAATCTACTTGAACGTTTACTCCAACCACTTCAATATCCTCTGCCTTTTATTTTTTGTGAATTATTTGTTACGAAATTTTGAAGCGTCACAGACAATCATGCTTATTTCGATACAGATCACTACAATATACCAAAGATAAACATTGTACTGAATTTGAGGAATTATTATGTCTCCATTTCCAATATCTTATATCATATTTTGAACAACCAAACTTTTTTTTTCAAATTCTGTTAGCGAGCAAGTATATTGAAATATCTATACAACGACATATGACCGAGGAAGGTTTATAATGAAATGCGTTTAAAATTATTTTCTATATTTTCTGTGTGCTACATTAGAAGGCACCAAAACTGAATTGACTTTGACTTTTATGCTGGATTTAAATAAAAAATATAAAAGTACTAGAACTTACCGATTCACGAAAAACGAAGCAGCTAGTCGTCCAAAGGAAAAATAAAAATTGGAACATTGAATAAAATTTGCTGATCATCTTGACGAAAGAGTGAAATCTTTCTGGTGACTCGCCCTTCTCTGAATTCAAGTTGATAATGACTTTCACCTCTGTCGATGACATAACGTACCTTGCATCGAGTAATTTAGAATGTACGGTAGAAAATACTGAACATTTTTAAATCATTTGGAAAATGCATTATAGTAAAATGATAGTTTATAGCTCCCACTTTACACTAAATGTTGCCTCTTACTTGCTTCGGTAGACAGAAGAACAAGGAAGTCAAACCTCTGTGAACACGGATATTGACACTACTGAAATCGTATAGAACAAATTATGAGTCAGCCATCTTGATATGATTCTTCCCTCGTGATCTCTTTCGGGAAACACAACAGTGAGTTGAGTTCAAGTCCATACCATAGCCGTGGTTAGAATTATATATTATTTAAATAAAATAAAATGAAATATTTCTTTATTCAAAGAAAACTTTACGGTAGAGAAAAGTATTGAAAAACAGTGTACAAAGGATTGGCTTACTAGGACTTATTGAGGTTCGTATTTTCCGTCAAACCCTGGACTTCTCTTTAACGCCCTGACGAAGGATGAAAGAACTACGATATGCGCTGACAGTAAATCACCAGGCAGTAAATCACCTAGCTATATATTACAAGCAGGGCTATACTGATGGAGAATTCAAACTAGCAATCATCATATATAACTGAATATGAAAGGGACTCAAATGATTAACAAGTAAATCCAACTAAAAACACCTACATCAAAGTTTGTAGTGTTTCGTGTTGACATGTGTACTTTATGAATTGTTTATTAATACATTGGTCTGACGACTTCAAGAGGTCTGGCAAGGATAGTTTGGAATAATTGTTGAATTTTAAATATTTCTCTTTGCCAAAGTTTATATTTTGTGATTATAAAGTGAAGTTTTGTTCCCGGAAAATTAACTTGGTATCCTTTATTTAAGAAACTATTAACTTTTTTATGTTTAATAAAAATAAGAGGGAAAACAAGAGAGTTCACCTGCATATTGTGACAACATACAATCACCCTTCATAGGTAGTAGGCTTTTCATGTAGGAAATAGTAATGATATGGTGGGAATTGGTTCGTTCATAACGCAATGTCTGTCAAGCCATTGATGAGCAGACGTGTAAGCACTCAACATGAAATATCTTTTACAAATCATTTAATTCTTGTTTACCCACTAAGAAATGTTTACCCACTGAGAATGTTGTAGCATGTTGTATTTAAAGGTAGACATTTTATAGAGCCTACCCTTAGCTGGATTTTCGGATAAAGATATGTAGAAATATGCCGATGTATGAGCAGCTATTGTTGGTTGTCAAAGGGAACGGATGTGCGAGCCTGTTGAATCGTTGCTGTGAATGGGTAAATATGACGAACGTAGCACCTATTCGAAAAATGAGGAAGGTTCGATATTTCAAAACATTAATTCGTGAAGTTGCTTGGAGGGGGGAGGGGGGTTCTTTATTAATGTAGTAGTACTACAGTGGTCGCGAGAAAAACCCAATATAATTCAATGTCCTACACAATATTAGACAAATGCCTCAAAAGCGACTAACTAATAAAAAGGAAACCATATGTCTTTAATAGATTCAAACGAAATACTTATACATTCTTTACTTGTCTATTTCCTTCTTGGAAGATGATATTGTAATTTGCTTTCTTAATACCCTTATTGATTCTTTCACGCTAAAAAAGGAAAGCCATTTTAGATAGAGTTAGTGAAATGGGTAAAATTATCAACGATCAAAGCAATTCATGTTTAACAGAGGCCAGACTACATTATAAAATCTACCTAACTCAGTATTGCAGACATTTTAAAATAGTATTAATGAAAATCTATTTTCAATTTTGATATTGAAAATGACCTTAGGGAATCTACACTAATAACCTATATATTTTTGATACCTTTATGAACGACTTGTGATTCCAAAATTCTTTCTGAAAGCAGCGTTTGAAGTTTAATTTTATGTAATCACTATTCGACACAAACATGTCAATAACTGAACACATCTCCACATTAAAGTTTAATCCTAGTAATGAAGTATTTAAATAATATTAATGTGATGTGAACGTTTATGAGCGCGAAAATACTGCGTATTGAGACATATTCGTTTTAATGGTTTATCAATTACCATCACTAAGAAGAATTATATTTTGAAGGAGTATTATGATAGTTATACAAGTCGACGTTTTTGCAAAAAAAAAAAAGTTTTATAACATGTCGGTGTTTTCATGTGGATTAACTCTGGCGGAGGGGAAGCTTCCACGATCCCACCATCTGACAGACAACGTGTCAACATTTTTCATTTACAAAATATATTTTTGGGTTACATTTATACAATTCAGGATTCATTGTTATTTCATTTGCTTTAATTTTAATTATTTGCATTAAGCCTGTTTTGGATTACAATACAAATTCTCGAGCAGACATTTACGAGACCAATGACTATAAGTCATGCCTATTTGGCTATAACGTTTGCCCACGAAAGTTTCGACTTGGATAAATCTGAACCTCGCATTACACAGTCAGGAAAGTATCATGAATTGCGGGTAAAGTGACGTGATCACTAACGTATTAGTAATCGAAACCCCGGATGGTATTTCAGTGCTACAAAAAATGTTACCAAATAATACTGCCTACATAACGTAACTATGGGACGTATAAAGGAGAATGACAACATTTTTACAGCTGCACGACAATTGTTTCAGACTTCAGTCGCGGTAGCGAATGGTTTTGAAGGCAATTTGCCGACGATATCGTCGGTAGAACTTTTGGTTGTGCTCAAGAAATATACTAGTTATACGTTAATATATACCCCCAATCCAAGTAGTATAACTACTCCTATAATTCACCAGTTAAGGAAATAGCAGACGAATGTAAATGACTCAGTAACATGACTAGTTCAGCGATATATCAAGATAGAGTTATATTGTTATGTAAATCGCGTTTCAAATTACCATGATGTCAATATAGTGGTAGAGAAGAATGGGAAAAACGATAAGATATGAGAGTTAATACGGTGCATGAGGAAATGTGATCTTGTGTTATAGCAAGATAGCCTATGCATTTAACATAGCAGTTACGGTTCTTTCAATTTGGTTTCACTCTACCGCTTAAAGTAACATACGTCATGGACCATTATGGCATCTTACTTATGTCCTGTATCCTCTAGAAAATGAAAGATATAGCCTTAGTATTTGTATGAATTATTTATTCTGTGGCTTATGTATGTTATATGCTAGTATAATACGTGTAATTGTATTTATAGGGTTTGTGAGAATGGAAATGGGAAGAAATGAATGCACAGGAGGAAAACAATATCGAGAAACAAAATTCATAAAAGTAACTCAAGCGCTCTGTAGTACGGCTTACTTTGATTTACAAGCACGGAGACATCCTTTGAGGGGTTATGGCGGATTTCCCCCCAATCTTAAGAATGAGAGCTTACCGCTTGTATTGGTATGGAGAATTGTCAAAACACCGCATATATTAAACCCCATCTGCTTGACTGAACACCATGTAGGTGGTAGAGGGGATCTCACCCAGGAGGGTAAAAAACTTATAGACTTTAAGTGGTGCATTCCGAGTTATATTTAGACTATGAATTTAGCACCTAAGTAGGTGTTATCACTATCATACATTCTGAAAGTTTGTGTGAAGTTGAAAGGGGTCGGGAGGGGATTAGGTAGAACACCAACAACATCTGAATGAGAGCCTGAAAGTGCGGCAGTACCGCAAAGGGGTGTCCCGTCTCCTTTAAGACAATTTTGATTTACATTTGGGTGCATACGACGTGTAATACATCTTTGTATAGTATGTTATGTATCACAGTTGTGTTTTATAATACAAAGAAATCGACAAACCAATAGGAAACGATCTCCTTGAATTCGTCACTGTATATTTATTGTAAATATAATAAGCCTCACCTGTCTATGTATTCTACCTTTACGTAACTGTATTCGCTTTTCTGCTGTCCCTGTTTATTCTTTAAAACAATACTTGAGTGGGGGTGGTGGGGGTGGTGGGTGGTGGTGGGGTGGTGGGTGTGTGGGGGTGGGGTCACTTGCTCCTATGGCTAAGCCATTTCATTTGAAATATTGCACAGGTCCTATCAAACTCGTTTTTCCGTTTGATTATATTAAATCGTAAGGTTAAGGGAAACAGATAATATAAATAAGGAGACTTGGCTAGAATAATGCTATGAAAACATGGACAAATATTATATTTTATTTTGAAATAAAAAACATTCAATTGTCCTTAAAATTAATCTCTTAAGCTCTTATTTTGTTGATGGTCAGCGATGTAACAGTTTTCTTCTTTCATCTGATTCAGCATCTAGATAGGGCGAATCTTCATCTCTGCAAATTTGACATAATAAATATGTCCGGGGAGATGATGCCAAGCAAGATTATTATCCCCGTATGCACCATTCAAGTTGGAATTATAACAGTTATTGTACCACCATGGACCTTCATAATAACAGCACAATTATAACCATTACCGTCATTGTCTCGGTCCTTTGTAGTAAACGGCTGGTTTCGGTGATAATTTAGAGAATCTCCTAGTAGAAAGAATCAAATACATAAACACACCGTTAATACCAATTACCAAGATCAATTTTGTACGTCCGATACATCTTAAACCTTGTTTATTTAAAAAAAAAATGTATTTTATCGCACTAACATATACTCAATCTGTTTGCTTAATTATTTTGACTTCAATTTCGATATGCAAATTTATAAATCTAGTTTTAGTGTTAACAAGAACTTCTTTGGTTGATAACTATTATTGGGTTCACATAGTTGTTAATTTATATTTTATTGTACTCAGTTGTACACATAATGACCATCATTCTCTCTTTTATTGCACATCATACTATATACTACATTACAGTGTTTATCTCTAAGAGACATCTGATCATCAAAGATCAGCATGTAGCCGTCAAATATATATCTAGCTGATCACAAATACGAACATCGTCATTTTGGGAAGACCTACTTAATAAACTATGTACAGAATGCTTATATTTTTTTCCAGAGTAACATTCACTTGTTGTGTTATTGCACTATTAAATAATCACAATATAATAAGTGTATAATTGGTGTGGTTTATTATTGAACACCATTTTATGAGAGGTGTATTTTCATGTATGCATAGTGATGAAATATGTTAACATAATTGTTGCATGTGAAAAAAATACTCGTTGTTCGCATTCTGGGAATTGTCAATACTGCATCTTTTATGATCTACTTACTTATATTATTCACTTGGATAAATGAAAAAAAAACAAGTTTCGCTCAATGTATCTAACCGTGGTACCACTCCCAGAATTCGTCTTAGAGAAATTAAGAAATGTAAGGATATGTAGATCTGTTCTAAATGTTCTGAGCATGTCAGTCAGTTATTTACTACTTTTAAAGACAAACGGAGACAATTAACACTCGTCTGTAGATAGATAACTTGAATACAATGAATTGTAAGTTCAAATTTAGGTATTGTTTAGCTTTCTTACCATATCCTCTGTGGACTGACTTTTACCATTTTCTAATATGTGATACAGACAGCCTTCTCTTTCTGTATATATTTATTAGTTAGTCATTGATTCTTACTAATTGTCCCAAGATGATTGCAATTAGTTTGCAGCCAGTGAAAGTATTATACAATGTTGGCAGGATCGTGGAACTGGTAAACTACAAAAGACAACTGTAGGAATTTTCCTATTTTCAAACAATTTTCCATTCTGCATACCAGGCTATCCTCTACAAGTGTAATATATGTCAATATATACTATACTTAAATGAAGTAATAACATATTTCTAGAGAGACTTAGTATCGATCAAACGATAACCTGTTGGTATTAACAGTTTGTCGTAGGTATGATGTCTCCCTACTAGTAAGGCTGAAATACCGTATTTAGTTTTAAAGGAGATGTGTAGACTACAAACCTGCTGTTCCACTGTAGGTCCCAAGACCGGATAGCCGATAGTTGTCGCTTTCATCGTTTATCCTAAAAAAGTCAAACTTGGCGTAGTACGGATCTCCCAATTTATTCACTAAGTCGACTCTCATTTCATATCTTTTTTGATTGGTCAAATAATAAAGTTTATCATTTCCGAGCCAAAAATTTATACTTAAATTTCCAAAGCCTTGCTTGTAGCTGTTCCATCCAAGGTAGAAGTCCTCACTCCCATCGACACGTCGTTGGAACACCTTTAAAATTTCAAAATGAAAATAAAAATATCGCTAATGAAACAAACATGCATACTATTGGTGGAATACCCGATGTAAAGTCTGAAATCTCATATTCTTAAATTACCTTTTAAGGTAATGTGACAGGTGAAAAGTTTCAACCTAGGCAATGAAATAAGTATAGTTAAAAATAATTTCAATTTCACAGTCATGGAGGTGAAGAATAAACATGATGATATTCGCAAAATGCATAAATGTCGATAGACTGCGGTAAAATATCAAATCATATGAAAATTATAAAAAATACAAAATTGAATACAAAGAAAAAGAAAATAATGAACAATCCAACATAAGACATAGATCGGTGAAAAGAATGGTTACGATTAAAGTAAGTTTTAAATCAGAGTAAAATGTATCAGTCCAAGATCTACTTATAAAATATTAAGTTTATAGTAATAGGCTATATCACTTACCGTCCATCCTCCTCCGTCAGTCATGTTACAGTATACCTCAAATGCTGATCCGGTCCATCCGGTTGGTTTGATTCTGTAGATACCGTTGTTTCTAGAACCATCATCATAAATTTCCTGACAATCTTTTGCTGGTGTCAATGAAGTGCAATTTTCACCGTCTCCTCCGTAGCCATCGTCACAATAACATTGTTTTATGTTAGTTCTTTCTTCACAGTTTGCGTTAGGGCTGCATGCGTAACCTTCATCCCAGATGATCTCACCGTTAGTACAAACACCCTTTCTTGTACATCCAGAATTCACGAAAAATTCACCTTCCTATCATAGAAACATATAGTTTTATCGGAGTTAATATCACAATATGTGGCCACCTCTAACGCCATCTGTAGCCAATATTTAGATCGAGTTAAATAATATATGTACTGTATATTAATATCTCAAAATTAAAAAGATGAATTAATTGTTAAGTTCTTCACAAGGAGAATTTGGCAAATGGATAAGCACAGCTGACTGCTTTCATTCCGGTATAACACGAAAACATGTTTCCATTCAACCCTACCGCTGCTCCCCCCCCCCCCCGCCCCACCCCACCTCTCCCAAAATCATTGCATTTAACTGCAGTTATATATTAATTTTACATATTTGAAAATATATAAAGTCATAAATCTGTTTTAGCCAAAATGTTATACTTGACACCTTCTTCTTCTTTTAATTGCTGCCCCTGATCGGTCGGCCGAGATAGGACAAAATATTAACATCGGGTGGTAACATAACGTGGACGACTCCTATACTTACTGGTACGATCGTCTGTCCTTCCGATACGTAACATCCACATTGTTCACGAGGTTCACAGTCAGATCCTTTCATGAAGAATCCATCGGGACAAAAACAGACTTCTCCATCGGTACAGACCTCATCCTGACAAATTCCTGGAGCTTCACAAGTTCGTTGACACGCGGTACTGCAGTTATCAATGTCCATATTGCTGGGACAGAATGTTATAGAATCTGTAAGATAAATCAATTGGAACTATTATTACATTAATGTTACTAGGGAAATTTATATATAACCTAGTGATTGTGAATTAAAGTTCAGATGTTAGTCTTTTATCGAAACGATCGTTGACCAAAGATGGATGTACCAAATGAGCCCAGAGAGGTTTGTCACTGATATTGCCCTGACGACCCTACATATCTGTCATCTTACGTAATATTTGACGACGTCACAAAACGAGTCTTCCTCACATATATTATCGTTCTAAGACATGTGGATATGGTATTGCATTTTAATGTAATTTATTCGTGATATCTCACCAGTATTCTCTCCAGAATAATTGCCGAGGTTGACCAGCTTGAAGTGACTGAAGGCGTCACTTATACGGAAATGATAGTAAGAAACCCGAATTAAGTAACCGCTTGATGTGGTTATCTCAATCACCAGTTGGTATTTCTTCTGATTGGTCAAGAAAGACAACTTCTCGTTGCCGAGCCAGAATTCATGAGAGAGAAACCCGAATCCAGACTTGTAGCTGTCCCAGTCGCGCCGGAAATTGATTGTCCCGTCGGTGCGCCTTTGTATTACCTATGGACAGAGTCGTTACCGAAATGATATTGTAGCCACTGATCTTTCAATCTTAACGCAATAAAACAGAAATTATTATATAACATTGTTAATAATATTAAGAACATCGTTACTACTCTTGCAGCTGCGGTGAATTTTTTCTTTGCAGTATGTATGCAGTATGTATGATGATATAGCAGCAAGAAACCAAAGACATACCGTCCATCCATCGGAACTGTCGGTGTTATCACAGTAAACCTCAAATGGATCCGGATAACCATCTGGTTTGATCACGAAGACACCGGAAGAGTTATGAGATGAACATTGCCCCTGCACTTCTCTGCAATCTCCCGGATAAGTCGATTGTTGAGAGAAGTAAAATGTCAACGGACCTATGATGTGATGGAATGATTTGTTAGCTTTGCATTTTTTCAATGGTTT
>JAIPMN010031596.1:0-22163 GCA_020650975.1 Apostichopus californicus
GCCATTTTTCCATTGCAAATTCGCCTTCCCATGCAAGTGGCAAATCCGAAAAAGGATCGACGGGGTCTCTCCTTCAACCTGAAGTACCGATGCGTATAGTCATCTGCCTTTTCATTTCGCGCATCTGCCATGTTAACTTCAGCAATGTTCATCTGAACGGCAGCATACGCTAAAGCAACCAACTCTTCTTTTCGGCCACTCATTTTCAACTTTTGTTTCTTTAAAAATTCCTTCAGTCTGTCAACTTCCCAAAGTTTAAACTGTTCCAAACTTGTAGAAATATCCATCCCGAAGCGAAAAAACAGAGTAAATTTAGACGTAAGTTATGCGATTTCTAATGTTTACTGTAGGTGCTCATTAAGTTAGCGTGGTTACGCGAACAGACAACTCTCGTCTCAACAGGAGTATTCTTATTTGACCTGTTGACCTCGATTGCGCAATGCAAATAAACTGTTCTCTGAACTCGCTTATTACACTATGGCATGGTAAACACAGGTCAGTCTATACAGTACGTGGCAATACATACCTCCACCAAAACACCAATATGGGTCTTGTACTCAATGTGATGCATCCACACACCAAGTATGAGAAGTATCCACGATTCCCATCGTTAGATATCATGTAAAATGGTTGTCAAAGTTTGACCTCTGGTGACCTCAAATGAGATTTGACCTCACAGGCAACAAGATTATTGTACTCAATATGGCAAATCCATATACCATGCATGAAAAGTATTCATGATTTCAACTATAAGAAATCATGTTTTAAAGGTTGTTGTGCCTCGACACTGAAATATTTTAAAGTACTAGCTATTTGGCGACCGCAACTAAAATTCCGCCCGCCAAAACGCAAAATTCACTCGCCACTATACTGCTGTTCAAATCTCCATAGTACAGATCTACAACATCAATACTTTCTATGAACAAAATGTTACGCACTTCGGCAAAAACATGGTGCTACGCAATTGCACAATGGAAACTTATGTTTCTGTGCAGTATGCACTTTAACCTTTTCTTCACCAAAAGTAAGTGATGAACAAAGTAAAACATGTCGCAGAATCATACATAAGAAGCTATATAGGCCTACTGAAGTGTCTCAAACAATTCAAAATCAAACATCTGCAAAAATACCTACGAAGATAGCTTGGCTTCTGTTACATTAGGGCTCCTCTAGTACTAGGCATATACTATCCAGAAAGGGAACAGACCGTAGGACATTGCTTTATTAGAACCAGTGTACCAAATTTTGTTGGTTTTGAGAAGCACTGAAGTATGCAATAAATAATGTTGGCACTAAATAAAACATACAGACACTTACATGCACACGCTTACTCACCAACACACGCATACACACACGGACACACCCATCCGCCTGCATGACAATAGGTTTACGATACGGCTCTGAATCGAAACCAAAAAGGGCGACCTATATTTTTGCCTTGCATAAATGATCCGCTGATATAGAGCTAAGCCTAAACTCTCGGTTTAATGTTAACCAGGTATTTGCGGTAATTGCTTTAACAGTTTTGACCATTAAGCCTTGCCATCAAATTCCATTTGCTCCTGAAAATAAAAATGCTCTCAATCCAGATAAGCCATCCTCTTTTAAGACTAATACAACTATAGTGTTGCAAATAGTAGAATCATCCACACAGACTGATGATATGTTTGACAGTTTTAACACGAACTCATCCTCCTACTATACTGTTAAAAATTCTTATACTTGTGATCAAATATGAGACCAGCGTAATTGTCTTTTTTACGCGTTAGAAACGTGAAGAACCCAATCCACCCACCCCCCCCCCCCCCCGTTCGCTTTATCCGGGAAATAATGTATAAAACCAATGTAATTGTCTTGTGCGGGGATACCAAGGTTAGCGTGACAACTACTTTTTGCAAACATCCTGTAGGATCATACCTTTTTGCAGAGGTGACGTGTAGGCCAACCGTAAAACCCAAACATTTTACTTCATATTTTGCTGTGGCTTGTTTTTTGTTGGATTTTGCCCAATTCCCCCTATTTTTCTCTCTCTCGATTGTTGAGATGGCCGGAAACTAATATTCCTAATAATATAAAATAATATTCGTTTTGTGGTTTTATAAGAGGAGAATAAACAATGAAATATATCAGGGGCGGATGCAGGATTTTTGACAGGGGGGGGGTCTGACTGGTCCGGACCCCCTGGACCCCCCCTGGATCCGCGCCTGTATATAGGAACGATCATCATTTACCGCTATTTTCACATCAAACTATGGCTGGCCGACATCCTGCGTAACCTTTTCATGAAATGGAATTCCAATTTTAATCGATGACATAATTACTAGCGTTATACTGCAATTTAACGATATTAACCTTCCACTTCACAACTGCACATGTTAGTAAACAATCAAAATTGACACTATGGAACACGTGAGGAGAAAATAGGTTATATCATACGATCGGCAGACCAATTCGATGTACGGTCAGGTGATTCGGGAAGTAAATATGGTACTAATTTAGATGCCGTACCATTCGACAACCCGACAGGCTAAAATTCATTCCAGCGAATCATTCACGCGACACACCTATTCACTGACTGTTATTCTATTGATTTGGGAGCCGGATTATTCAGTTGTTCAGCCGATTCGAAGTAAGCTTTCCCATTCATATGGTACGGATTCTAAAGTTAGGCCGGGCAGGAATTTAGAATCCGTACTGAATTGGAGGACCATTGATGATTGAGTAATAATTCCTATCATAGGGAAGTACAGTATTGAGGAGTTTCATTTAAGGCCTAAGTAACCTCTGTGAAAGACACGGTCGCGAAGGTCAACACACATTCCAATACAATACAACGATACAAACAGCCCAGAGTATAATCGTGGCCTGACGAGTAGTTTCAAAGTACGGTTGGTTCTATTTCTTTCTTTTTTTTAAGTTAATAGTTTGTTTTATCAGGAAGTCATGGTTCCTATTTCAGGCTGGACCCTGCTGGAAATTGGAATTGATTGTTTCCCGTAGCCTAATGTTAGGAATGGTGACTGTTATTTACACTGAAACTATATGTAACTTGCACAGTACAAGCTGTATGATAACGCTAGGCCTAGTTCTGCGAAATATGTTGTCATGAAAAAAAGTGTTTGGAGGCCAACTTAAATGTACGCCGTACTGTCACTAGGATGTGTTTCCACAACACGCAAAGTCTTGAAAAGGTTTGCGTCCTCTTATTAGAAAAACTTGCATTATGCAGTCCTCGATGAAAACATGCACTTTAAAATACCTCTACGGGTACACACAATACTTAGGCCTAAGTAATAATGACCCGACAGTACACTACGATGTCATACCCTACACACATTGGCTTGTGCGCAACAGTTTGAAGATTTTTAGTCCCAGGCTAAACAAATGGATTGCTTCCTGTACCAAAGATATAATCAAACTGAACTCCAAATGGAGAGCTTTGTTAAGTTTGCTTAAATTCTGTGTACTTTTGGCTAAAATGTGTAGAAACTGCCAGATTATTATTATCATTATTATTGTAATATCTAACCAAGAAATACGATGACTGGTTACATCTGTCAGCAGTTCAGCTTCTCCTACATGTAACATCACTTTATACTATTCAGTTTTGTTTTTGTGGGCATTGGGTCAGATAGTCAATCTTTCTGATATTGATAGTAGGAAGCAGTGTAATATTTTGGACCTGTAAGCCATTACGAAATTGACGTGAAGGAATCACACATTACCGTTTATGCCTTATCAAGGCATTTAGATGACTCCCTTCCACTGAATTATGAAAAACGCAATGCAACGCGGCATAATGTTTATAAATCTTGCAAACTCATTAGCTCCTCTGTACAATAATCAATGACTATTCACAACCGAGGTCAACCTGTATTGTAACAGTTGGTATACTGTACATAGTTAATGAAATAGCCCTGATGAAATGTGAAACTATTTTTCACTCGTAAACAATGCCTTGTATGGTCATATTGTAGTAAACTTTAAGAGAAATGGCCTGATTTTCAAACAAATCTTAATATTAAAAAAAAATGGGGGCATATATCTTGCATTCAGTTTTCACCCCCATCAGCCTAACTAAGACAGTAATTCTCCTCAGTTTTATGTTCCTGGATGAAACTGGATCCTCGTGTACTATATAAATGGGCATGCTTTCACTTTGAGGGGATTTGCTTCAATTGCCAGATTCAGTTTATACTGTATAAATGTAAAAAACAAGCTTTGATATTTGCAGTGAACATATGAAAAAGTTTGTCAACTGGTATACATGTGTATCGTGAGATTTTGCTTAAATCCAAATCTTTCTCCTCTTTCTTATTCCTTGATATGCCTTCTTTTAATTCATGGAAAAAGTCAGATGTGTGTTCAATTGAGTCTTGAGAATGGTCAGTATGCCTCGGAAACATATGAAGAGAAAACTCTCGTAAGTACATGTTCCTTCATGGCTGGTCGTGTGTATCTGTCGTAGTCGGTGTTGTGACTCCTTATCGAGGGAGACCTTCGGCGTACCAAGTAGGCTACTGTTCACTACGCACTGCACGCATTGGACTCAAGACTAAGTATCGTAAAAACATGTGTCACTTTTGGCACTCATCTTGCAGACCCTGCGCTAGCATCACGTGTAATCACACTATTTATAACCGAGCTTGTACAACCCCTGGTTTGTTGTTACATTCTAACCCATGTGCAGTTTACTGTACACATTGTTACAGTTATGTTTTCAATAATGTACAATGTGACATCTGTGACAATTGTCCATTACTTTGACGAATCTTGAACTCTATCATTTAGACATTGTGGGTTTGTGGTCACCGTATGTCAATATACATGTATGTCAGTATAAATACTGTACTTATGTCAGTGTATGTGAACATATTGTTGGCGGTCGGTTAATCTTGATAAGTCTGTTTGTAACTTCTGACCTGCCTGGATAAAAGTTTGTTTGCTTAAATTTTGTGTCTTTGTGATCTTTCAACTTACTTTACAAAGAAGAAACTTTAAAAACACAGAAAATCAGGAAATAATTGATCTCGTGGCTGTACATGTATGCAAAATGGTTGAAGTTGAGGTTGAAGTATCCTAAATATATTCATTAAATCTCCTGTATTGGACATGGATATTCAAACCCATCCAACCATGACATATTGAACTTCATTGTCCAGACAACAAAGGAGCATTTCAGACTAAATCAGGATGTTGAGAAATTTTCGAGACTTGTGAGACTTGTGAGACTTTAATCAGGTCCTTTGTACCTGCTTGAAACTCTAAGACATTGTGCTATATGTAGAAGTCACAATATTAGCCCTAAGTTGTTAATCACTATTAAATGAAGCCAGCATGCAAAAACATCATTAAGTAATTCATTGTCAAGCATGAAGCCTGGATGTGGCAGGGTACCATGTTAGTGTACCCTGTATTATTTAAACTTCCTTTCAAAAATTTGTAAACTTAGCTGGAATAATCTGTACTGGTACTATGTACAGTACAGTAGGTCTACTCTAGGCTATGCAGTTAACAATACTTTAATTTTCTTGCATGCATGCTCCACTTATATGTACACAATGGTCAAGTTGTAATACATGTAGCCTGCACAGAAGGGGAACCTTCAGTAGCAAATATTTATAGGGAAT
The DNA here is from genome assembly GCA_020650975.1 of Apostichopus californicus. NCBI lineage: Eukaryota > Metazoa > Echinodermata > Holothuroidea > Aspidochirotida > Stichopodidae > Apostichopus > Apostichopus californicus. The sequence goes on from JAIPMN010031596.1 coordinate 5,631, forward strand.
TCATCTATATGTAATGTCAGGGAACAGATAAGGAAGGGGAAATGGGATTGCCTGTAAAGGTAAAGTGATGCTCACTGAATTGCTATACATTTTAAGCTGAACTTAACCTGGATTTGCTGTACATTCAAATATTTCCTATATAAAATGGGAAGGGGGGGGGGGGAAAGGGGGTTGATAAAGTTACTCATGGTTGTGGTTCAGTGAGTTCATTAGAACCAAATTCTGTGGAAACGATAACCAAGCTGTCAGAGATCTGTACAGTGCTATAGTATCAGCCAAATTATTATACCCAAGCAGAATACGATGATTATAATGATAATAGTAATAATAATAATCATAATAATTATACTAATAATAATAATATTAAAAATAATCATAATAATAGTAATAATAATGATAATAATAATGATAATAATAATAATGATAATGATAATAATAATAATAGTAGTAATAATAATAATGATAATGATAATTATAATAATAATGGCATTTCTATGGAAACTAAATGCAGCACGTGGCAATTTCCAAAACAACCACACCCTAAAACATTGCAACATGTATGTAGTTTTTAATCATGTTAATGACACTGCTGTGTATCCCTCTTCCCCTCCTCAACCCACCAACTTGACAAGGTTATGTTCGTAGCTCGGTTAAATACATTGGTATCGAATATGTGATTTTAGTAAGTCTAGTTAGTCGAATTGTGGCATCCAAAACGTTATCAAAACCTAAGCTGCTTTAAGTAAACTAATGTTTTGCCCGTTCCACATTTCTTAATGCATGATGTTTGCTGGAACTCTTTCAAACTGTAATTGCTATTGTTTTATAATGGAAGACAATAAGTACTAGCTTTTGTTTGTAACACTAGCAAGACAATAACATCCAACTCTGGGCATTATCATTTGCAATCAGAGTTTACGGTCAACAAATTTTGGGATGCTTGCTAAAACGTTTTTTTTTATTTTTCAAAATATTTATTCCTGCAGCTTTCAGATGATCTCAATTTATTCGGGGCCAGACAATTTTTGAAATGTTGAATTCAATGTCTGTGTATATGAATTTTTCAGCAAAGTTTAAATGGTGACAATGAACTACAAATTTATATCAGAATATCCCCAAGTAGCCATTATTTCAATTCCCAGCCTGTGTGGTGGAAATAATATTGATGGTATTTTACCTAAAATATGTGTTACACAATTAAGAGAAATTAGAAGAAGAAAAAAATGTTAGAGGCACTGTCTAAGTACGAGGGTTGCTTTGAACATACACGTATTGTTATAAAGATTCAGTGAAGAGTCTTTATTACTTCCTGAATCATGCACTTGTTACCCTCCTCGAGTCGCTTGAGTGGGTCAATATACAGTTTCCGATTGGTATCGACCAATCAGCTCTCATTCTGGTCTGATTGGGTACGGTACCTGTAGATTTGAACGTTTACCCACCAGCAGCTTTTTAGCTTTCACCTCTTTCCTACAACCTCTTAAATTGGATTCAGAGTCTCAGTTTAAGTTCTGACAGTCGATTGATTCACATCTCTGAATTTATCAGTCTCTGAGAGTTCTTAAAGTTACCTTACATTTACTGTTGAAAAGACCCAATTTAGTTCACCATGGAGTCAAGGTAAGATTGAAGTTTTAAGCTTTCGGTACCTTCAGTATAGAGTATAAATATAGTTAATTTTATACTTTATTCAGTACTAAGATATAGTACAGTATTCAGGCCTGATTCAAGTACAATTTTTGTGAATTTCGTACTCACGATACGAATACAGTGTTTTTTTGTTTCTTATTGTATCTTGTACGTAGATCTAGTTCTTGCTTTATGCCTGCATGTAGCTGTATCTAAAGCAAACCCATGTACAAGTACTCTTTTTGCTCTACGCCTGCATGCACTCATATCTAAAGCAGACCCATGTACTAACAAGTTCCCCTTTTGCTTTACGCCTGCATGTAGTACGTCGTATCCAAAGCAATCCCATGTATATACTTGTACTTTTTGCGATTCGTCTGCATGTACATACCTAGTCAATATCTAAAGCAAACCCATGTTGTTGTACTCGATATACGCCTGCATGTACTGTACATAGTCATATCTAAAACAAACCCATGTACTTGTACTCTAAAATTTGCTTTACGTCTGCATGTAGTCGTATCTAAAGCAAACCCATGTACTGTACTTGTACTCTAAATTTTGCTTTACGCCTGCATGTAGTCATATCTTAAGCAAACCATGTTCTTGTTCTCTAAATTTTGCTTTACGCCTGCATGTAGTCGTATCTAAAGCAAACACATGTACTTGTACTCTAAATTTTGCTTTACGCCTGCATGTAGTCATATCTTCTAAAGCAAACCCATGTACTTGGTACTCTATTTGTACAGTTCTTGCTACAAATCTGTGATGACATTGTACTCCATATTGCATAGCTCCCAACTCTTGAGAAGGCAAATGCTGGTCCATGCCAAGAATCGCCGTCCTGGGGGAGGGGTATAAGGGGTTTTTTTTTTAATCCTGGTGATGCCTACATGTAAAATGGTGGCACTTAGAAAGGCTTTTGTCACCCAAAATTTTCTGAGAAATATGCATTTTATGCATTATGCTAAAGAAATGATGGTTGCAAGTCAAAATTTGATGCAATTTTTTTTTATGTATACTTGACAATTTTACAATGCGGGTTTTTCGGATGCTTGCGCGGGTCAGCGAGTTTGGGTGTTAGAATGCGGGTCCAACCAGCGAAATGCGGGTCAGTTGGGAGCTCTGATATTGTAATAATTACATACTACGTGCGGGAGCGTTGTGGTCAAGTGGTTTCTAGGCAGTGGACTGGCGAACTAAGGTGTGCAGGTTCGAGTCCTTATTGAAGGATTCTCGGAGAAGAAAAGTTGATTTACTATGTATGTATACCAATAGGACCATGTTTTCTGGGAATATTATTTATGTTATGAAGAGCATATTTAAGTTTTCAAATCTTGTGCAGTGCTCAGTAAGCAGTTTTGAAGACTGGTCAATGTTTAGTCTCTTCCTGGCTATAAGAAAGTTGCTGCGATTCGTGATAAATTATTCCCCGGGTCGCTCTTTGAGATACTTAATTTCTTTATACGAACAGCCCATAAATTTCAGACATTTATTGGAAATTTACAATTCTCTAAAATAAAAATTGTTATTCTGTAGTTTTAAGCAATATTGATATTAATAAGTATAAAGAGGGCGCGAAGAACAAAAGACAGATTGACTCGAACTGACAGTGTTTTTTTTTTTGTGTGCAATATCTTTGAGATAAATTATAATGGAAAACTAAATGCAAATTATCCTATAAATATTCATATGCATACAGTACTTTACCAAATGTTGCCATTTCACACATTATCTGACATTGAGGTTTGTTAGGTAAGACTGATAGAGAAGAGTTTGTGGAAGGTTATTGGAGGGTCAGAAGGGGGGGGGGGGAGGAGGAGGAGAAGGCTCAAACTGTCTTGAAGCTGGCCGTAAATTGTTCAACTTTTAAGGTTCATACAGCATGCACTGTACCTAAGAACAAGTTTACCACATGTATATATGTGATACTTTGTAAAATAGTTTAGTTGGGTGTTGTTCCTAGATTTCACGGGGCGGATCCAGCATTTAGAAAGGATAATGTAGGGGTGTGGTCCTGGGATAGTTGAAGCCAAATCTAATGTAGGGGGTTCTGGAGCATTTTGGTATCTTTAAAGATGTGACATTGGGTGCATTTTGTGGTATATATTTAGGCTCAAAATGTGGTTTTTATTAGGTCTACTGTACATGCCATGTTAGATGCTAATCCCTACTTTTAGTATTTTGTATGGGATTGAAAAGGGAGGTGGGAAAGGGGGGGGTGTATACTTCTGAAACTACCCTACCATGGATGTGTCCATGAAAGTAGCTAAGTTGGGTTTTCAAATGGCTAATATTATTTTTGTGGGACCATGTTTGGATCTGAGCACTCAAGTTCTGTCCTGCAGCCTATATGGTATCAATGTGTTTCATGTACAGTACAATACAGTGCAGTGCAGTATAATACAGTGCAGCAGTACAGTGCAGCACAGTGCAGTGCAATACAGTGTAGTAAGTTCAGAGCAGTACAGTGCAGCACAGTACAATACAGTGCAGTAAGGGCAGTACAGCACAGTGCAGTATGTCCGTGACACACATTAACGAGCGTATAATTAAGTAATTAATGGTGACACATGAAACAGAATATATTTTCTAGGTAACTCACACGGGCTAATTTTTTATTTCATCACAAGTAAGAGCTTACAGTCTACCTTTGTTGAGTTAATTCTATTTTTATTGCTGCAAAATGTCCCGTCCGTGACGGACAATTACTGGGGAATGCCCCTACAATACAGTGCAGTACAATACAGTGCAGCACAGTGCAGTACAGAACAATGCAGTACAGTACAATACAATACAGTATGCAGTGCTGGTATACAAGTACAGTATCATACTGTAGCATTAAGTGTTGGCTATAGCTATATAATGAGAATTATTGAAAAATTACAGAGAGTAATTTTGGAATTAACATACTGTACAATAGCTGAAGACAGAACAACACCCCGCCTGAGCCAAGAAGGGCTCTAGGAAATTTAGTGAACCTGTGAATATTTCACTAAATACGTGAATTGACACACGTATGTGTATAATTAACAGATTGAAATGTCAAGGGTGTGGGGAAAGCCCATTGTGTCTGTTTTCAGATATTTATGTTTACTGTGTGTATTTATCTATATAATCAAAATCAAAATGAAATAAAAATAAAACTGTATTTATCTATCTATGTATGACAATCCGTTTCGTAATGGTTTTATTTTAATTTTGGTCTTACATCAACGACCAACGTTCTTGAAAACACAAACTGTGTACTTAATGATCAGTAAGTACAATTTTTTGTACATATAATAAGAACTATTAGACTTTGCCACTTGCCAAATTGATGGAGAAATACTGTAAATAGTACAACTGTTGAATAATTTGCTCTCTCTCTTACCAGGCTACAGAACTTTTGCACTTGTTCTGAAACATTCACACCCAGCAACTGTTGACCACATTTTACGGGAAAAGAAAAAAAAAACAGATATTAACAATTTATTATTGTATCAAGGTTAACCGTATTTATGGAACTTGCAAAAAATCTGGGTTAATCCAATAGAGTGCAAAAATATTGTGAATAGTGACATATTTTTTCAGTTAATACCTTCTTCCCTTGGTTCTCTCTCTCTCCTCTCAGACATACCAGTATGCCTTCGAGTATCAATGGGGGAGCCAGTAATGGAGACGTTCACCACTGGCCCAACGATGTGGGCGTCATCGCCATGGAGATCTACTTCCCGTCGCAATACGTCGACCAAGGAGAACTCGAAAAATTTGACGACGTCTCTTCCGGAAAATATACCATAGGTACAGAAACCTCTAAACTTTTGAAAATCAGACATTTCTTTTCTTGACAGATCTATTTTTCAGAGGGTATGAACGACAAAATGTTGATAAGCACTATCTAGAGCATAGGAAGGAAAGCAAGAATTGTTGATTACTTTAAAAGTTGCACTTTTGAAAATTTGAAGGATTCACTTCGCTAGTTCTCTTTAATACCTGTCGCTCATCTCTAGATAAACTCTTTCCTATCTACCTAAACCACATGGCTGCAAATGTTTTAGCATTGTGCCCTCACTTCTGGGGTGCCTTCCATTTTACCCATCCTTCTGAAGGTACTATATTCAGAAGATCAACTACGGGATTTTGGCTGCGGATTTTTCTTAACTGATTTTTTTCCGTTTTGTTTGTATTTTGATGATGGTCTTTTTGATCATCGAAACAAAGTAGGGCAGTGTTAATGTTTGTTTTGCAATCGAAACGATAGTCGATAGGTAAGAATACTTTTGATCGATGAAAGAGAAACATATATTCATTCTAGACACGGTACAACGAGAGTGCTGAGGTTGTGGGGAGACAGGTAAGCTCGTCACTGGTCAATATCCAAGCCAGTAAGTTTTGGAACATTCTGAGCAGCCTGGTGAAGTTTGTATAATTTACATATTGATTTGGAGATATTGATAATTGAAATTGTCACAGATTTGACCCAAAGTGAACTTGAAGCAAACAGGTGTGATGTCATTCTTTGCACTCTGGCAACAAAATTTCTGTTTTTCATTATTTTTCACTTTATTTTTGTTTCACCCTTGGTTTGAATAGAGTTTACAAGTTGTACTGAGGGAGGGGGGGGGTGGGGTGTAACAATTTATAGGACTGTACCTGTGTTTATATTGAGATGTATCCCAATTTCAGAGAAGGATATGAGATGTAAATTTTATAGAAAGCTATATAAAAAAAAATGTCATTTATGCTTGTACAGTGTGACATCACGCCTGTTTGCTTCAAGTTCACTTTGGGTTACAAAACACATGTGTCATCTTCAAATTCTGTTTTCTCGAAAAACGGTACATGTTGGAATTGTATGCATATATCACCAGGATGCTTGGTATTTTTGGTCCTCTTTCATCTATCAAAATATATTTTCCTCTGGACTATCCTGTGAAGAGGCCTCTCCCTTTGTAAAATACATTTTTGTGACTTAGACTTCAAGCTCGAATGTAGAATTTATAGCAATTGCTGGAAATAGTATGGATTTTGCGTTAAATGTTTAATGCATTTTTAATAGATTTGGATTGCAGTCTAAACTTCATAATAGCACACTCTTATTTCCTCCTCATAATTCTGAATCGCTTTTCTCAACCTGTAACGTTTATTTTGTCTATTTCCCCAACAAAGTCATCGATTTTATGTCTCTTAAATATCTCCGTTATCTATATCGAGTCATTTTCATCATGATTCTCGTTCTGTTAATAAGCTGTGTGAAAGTAAGTTGGCCTGAAGTTTCGATCCTAGCAGGATCTTCTTCAGAGGCTGAAATGTTTAGCCTCTGAAGAAGATCCTGTTAGGATCGAAACAGTCAGGCCAACTTACTTTGACACATTCTCTTTATATGCAGGCTCTCTAGTGGATATAGCAGTTTGCTAACAGTTTTATTTGATTTTTATTGTAATATTTACTGTTTAATAGTTTCAATTAAAATGTCCATGAAAATTCCAAATGATAGCAGACTAAAAGGGGAAAAAAATGAAAAGAAAAATGTAAAACTGGCAACTCCCTCTAAGATACGTTTCATTTTGCTTTTGTACTTAACCATTTCGATAGGTCTCGGTCAAACCAAGATGGGCTTCTGTACGGACTGCGAAGATATAAACTCGCTGTGCATGACCGCCGTACAGAACCTGATGGAGAGGAACGGGATCCCGGCCGAGTCAATCGGGCGGCTAGAGGTCGGCACGGAGACCATCATCGATAAATCCAAGAGCGTGAAGACCGTCCTGATGCAGCTGTTTGAAGAGTCGGGAAATACAGACATAGAGGGCATAGACACCACCAACGCCTGCTACGGGGGCACAGCCGCCCTCTTTAACGCCGTCAATTGGGTGGAATCGAGTTCTTGGGATGGTAAGGATTTCAGACCTCCTTAACGTAATTTTACCCGACAAAGTATTACGTCTTTCGTCAACAGGTCACCGAATGTCATCGTAAAATGTTTGGGGTAACAGTTTTAACCAAGTTTGGGGGATAAATATATCAATTTTGCTGAAAGCTTTTGCACTGATATAGGAAGTCAATTTCATTCCCTTCTAGGTGGTATTTTATAAATCCTGATAAACGTCTGCAAAATGACGTTTGGTGACACAATAATATGCAGATAAAAGTTCCAGCTTGAAGTTTAACTAGGTGTGAAATGAAAAGTGTAATGCTGGTTGTATGTCACCATTTCTATATAAGTGACTGCTGGAAATTTGATTGGGAAAATACTTTTGTCATTTAGTACATTTTTGAGACAGTTATATAACTGAGAAAAGGGGGGGGGGTGGAGTTGGGAGGAAGAGAGATTGAGGAGTAACATACTTGGTACTGGATAGAGATCTTCCTTTCTGTTGGCTAGCCTTATTGTGAATCTTTAAACTCTTATTATCACCATCCTTGCTTTTCTTTTTAGTGTATATTATTTATTTATTTATGTAATTTATTTATATCATTTTATCCATCTTGATCTATGTTGGAAATACAGTTTTCCAAAAGAGCATTAGCAGAGAGACTAACAAACTTGGTCAAACTTTACCATGATGTGATGATCAATGCAGTCAGGTCCTTTTAAAGTGATATAGATCTAATTCATCGTTTATACGTCCGTAGTTCACGTTCTCTTTCTTCGTTTGTTTCCGACAGGCCGATATGCGTTAGTGGTAGCGGGCGACATAGCCGTCTACGCTACGGGCAATGCCCGGCCAACGGGTGGAGCAGGTGCTGTCGCTATGCTGGTTGGTGCGAATGCAGCATTGGTGATGGAGAGAGGTGAGTATCATTTCATCTTGGCAAGAGGAGGAAGGAGGGGGGGGAGGGGGAAGCCATGATTGTTAACTTGAAATTGGAAACAAGCAACTGCTCAAAATGTGGGTAATTGAACAAGTAAAATCTTTGAAAGGTGCTGTACTGTTTGTCTTCCAGGGAAGTTCTGTGAATATATGAAGATTCTATTACGCACTGTGTTCAAGGTCTAAGCATTCAATTGTCCCTAGCAATGTCACTTATTTCTAGCTGTTGACAGAAACCCTTAGAGGTGGGACAATCAGAATTGTGACAAGCGTTAATTGGAAAGAATTATGAGTCCTGTTGTACTCAAGGGCACCATGACAGTTGGGGCATGCCCCACCAACAACTTGGTCAATCATAGGTTTTGGTTAGGCTCCTTAAAACTAGAAATATTTTTTCTGGGAATATAAATTGAGTTTCAAAAAGTGGCAAAAATAGCTCCATATCATATTCAAAATTCTAAAAGAGGGAAGGGGACACCTCTCCACTTAGACCCCTCCCCCACAGGAACACTGATTGGTAAGTGTTATTCTGACCCCACCCAATTTAAAGGACAATCCTGAATCCGACAGTGTCTGCCAATCTGAAATTCCTTCCGGCATATTTGATGCTAGATCTACAGATATATCCAAAGCGATACATGGCTCTTCCAAATTAGACATGTCCTCTCGGTGACTCCTCGTTGGCTGGACGATTCGTTTACCAATTGGTCAAGCTATGTACAATGAATGTATGACATGATAACTTGGTATGATGTGGTATGTGCAAAAATGAACCATTTGCAAGGCGAATGGGTAAAATTGGTTACAGGGAAAGATTTTGTTTCTGTCCAAATGGTCCAAGCAGACTGTTATTTTGCTCTATCTCATAACAGGTTTACGAGGTACCCACATGCAACATGCGTACGACTTTTACAAGCCGGACATGTCCTCTGAGTACCCCTGTGTCGATGGGAAACTTTCCATCCAGTGCTACCTTGGGGCTCTAGACAAGTGCTATGAAAGATATCGAACAAAGGCTGAAGCTGCTGCTGGTAGAGGTAAGAGGCTATAGGTTTATGGTTCTTAGTGGGTAGAGGTAAGAGGGTATGGGCTTATTGTTCTTAGAGGTAAGAGGCTATGGGTTTATGGTTCTTAGGGAGTAGTGGTAAGAGGCTATGGGTTTATGTTACTTAAGGGGTAGTGGACAGAGGCTACGGGTTTATGATTCTTAGGGGTAGAGGTAAGAGGGTATCGGTTATTGTTCTTAGTGGGTAGAAGTAAGAGGCTATAGGTTTATGGTTTTTAGTGGGTAGAGGTAAGAGGCTATAGGTTTATGGTTTTTAGTGGGTAGAGGTAAGAGGCTATAGGTTTATGGTTTTTAATTGGGTAGAGGTAAGAGGCTATAGGTTTATGGTTCTTAGGGGTAGAGGTAAGATGCTATAGGATTATGGTTCTTAGTGGGTAGAGGTAAGAGGGAATCGGTTATTGTTTTAGGGGGAAGGGGTAAGAGGGTATGGGCTTATTGTTCTTAAGGGGTCGTGGTAAGAGGCTATGGGTTTATGTTACTTAAGGGGTAGTGGACAGAGGCTACGGGTTTATGATTCTTAGGGGTAGAGGTAAGAGGGTATCGGTTATTGTTCTTAGTGGGTAGAAGTAAGAGGCTATAGGTTTATGGTTTTTAGTGGGTAGAGGTAAGAGGCTATAGGTTTATGGTTTTTAGTGGGTAGAGGTAAGAGGCTATAGGTTTATGGTTTTTAGTGGGTAGAGGTAAGAGGCTATAGGTTTATGGTTCTTAGGGGTAGAGGTAAGATGCTATAGGATTATGGTTCTTAGTGGGTAGAGGTAAGAGGGTATCGGTTATTGTTTTAGGGGGAAGGGGTAAGAGGGTATGGGCTTATTGTTCTTAGAGGTAAGAGGCTGTTGGTTTATGGTTCTTATCAGGTAGAGGTAAGATGCTAAGGGGCTATGGTTCTTAGGGGTAGAGGCAAGATGCTATAGGTTTATGGTTCTTAGAGGGTAGAGGCAAGATGCTATAGGTTTATGGTTCTTAGAGGGTAGAGGTGAGAGGCTATATGTTTATGGTTCTTAGTGGATAGAGGTGAGAGGCTATATGTTTATGGTTCTTAGAGGGTAGAGGTAAGAGGCTATATGTTTATGGTTCTTAGCAGGTAGAGGTAAGAGGCTATATGTTTATGGTTCTTAGCAGGTAGAGGTGAGAGGCTATATGTTTATGGTTCTTAGAGGGTAGAGGTAAGAGGCTATAGGTTTATGGTTCTTAGTGGGTAGAGGTAAGAGGGTATCGGTTATTGTTTTAGGGGAAAGGGGTAAGAGGGTATGGGCTTATTGTTCTTAGAGATAAGAGGCTGTGGGTTTATGGTTCTTAGCAGGTAGAGGTAAGATGCTAAGGTGCTACGGTTCTTAGTGGATAGAAGTAAGAGGCTATATGTTTATGGGTCTTAGGGGGTAGAGGTAATAGGCTGGGGGTTTATGGTTCTTAGCAGGTAGGGGTAAGAGGCTATATGTTTATGGTTCTTAGGGGGTAGAGGTAAGAGGCTATAGGTTGATGGTTTTAAGCCGGTAGAGGTAAGAGGCTATAGGTTTATGGTTTTTAGTGGGTAGAGATAAGAGGCTATAGGTTTATAGTTCTTAGGGGGTAGAGGGAAGAGGCTGCGGGTTAATGGTTCTTAGCACCATGAATATAACATATTATTAATAGCAATATTAGGTTCGTTTCTTGGTTTCTGGACTAAAAGTGTCAGTTGAGTAAAAAAATGCAGTTCCACATTTATCGCTTGTTTCCCATAGCTGCTCCGTCTTCATTCTTGATTTATATAATGACATATTTGTGTCCCTGGGGTGCTAGGTATTGATGCTGGGTTCACTGCTCTGTGACTTGAATATAGGTGTCCTCTTGGGGTAGGAATAGCACAAAGTTTGAACCTTGTTTAACCTTGAGGTGTTGAACCTTGCTGCTCAGTTCAGTAAATGTTTCCCAAAGATGGCAGATCTTGGTGGGAGGTTCACTGCTTCTTATCTTGAAAAAAGTAGCAGTGTAGAAGCAGCAGAAGTAGCTTCATCGGGTGTTACCAGAGGGTATTAGGTCCTGGATAAATCACCTTCTCTCTGGGCTTTACATAATTTTTTTACTTTTGTTCGCTTCTGTTGATTTTCATTCCCTCTCGTCTTCTTTCACAGATGGTGAAAGCAAAAAAATTAGCTTGGACGACTTCAAAGCCATTTGTTTCCACACACCTTACTGCAAGCTGGTACAGAAGTCATTCGGAAGATTAGCTTTCAACGATTTCTTATTCGATCCATCACCGGACACTAGTGAAGGGGGAAAATATCCAGGGTTAGAAGGATACAGGTAAGATACACGTCAGCAATATGAAACCAGAATTTGGTGATCTACTCTAAATCCTGTTAGTGGTCATGTCGAAAATGGAGGTAGCATTAGCCCATTAAATCTACGGTCATGTCGTTAAAGGAGTTACCATTAGAAACAATTAACTGCAGCATCCAGGAGGTTGTTGGTTCAAGCCCTAGATGTCCAAAAGTAAAGTGGGGTCTTTCAACCACCAGGAATGCCATTGGTTTTTCCCATCAGAAATGGTCTACCAAATTGTTAAACATCCATAATGAGCTGAAATGTGATTCTTAATGTCAAACCCTGATTTCTGCCTTATATTAAAACTGTAGCCTACCTACGGTTCTTCTATATTCTCATGTGCAATGGTGTAACTGTAATTTTGACAAACTGTCAGTGTATACTGTGAAGGAATTTAGGTTAAATATTCTAATTACACAGCCCAAAGTGGATCACTGATATACACCCTTAAAATACTGTAAAAATTTGTCTAATTTGTATGAGGTTCTCATGACTTTTTTTCCAGTGAATTTCTGGAAATTTTTATTTCTGGTTTTTTTTCCTTCATAATTTAATGGATATATAGTGTGGAACAACAGTGTAGCACAATGGACAATTTGATAAAAGTGCCTTGCTTGAAATTGTCTGAAATATTTTGTCATCAAGTTGTACTAGTAGTATCTTGGCTGTTTTCTCCACCCACAGGGATGCGAAACGGGAAGAAACCTTCTTTGATAAAAATATAGAGAAAGCTTTCATGCAATGCAGTAAAGGAGAATTTGAGAAGAAAACGAAACCTTCATTACACGTAGCGACTAACGTAGGAAATATGTACACGCCCTCATTATACGGTGGATTGGCATCACTCATAGCAAGGTATGGTATCACAACACTTTATTCTATCATTTTTGAAAAGTAGCATCTTAAATTGGCCATGGCAAATGGACCGCTTGAATTTTTTTTTTTTTTTTTTTAACTCTTCCATTTTAACCTCAAATTTGATGCTACAAACAGTATCTCTGCTTGTTCATGCAAATATATCCCTAAGGACAAAATACATTAACATATTTTTATTGCTTTGTGAAAATTCAATGACTTTCCAACAGTAGTCTGGTAAAATCAGCCCTCAGCCAATTTCTGTTTAATAAGACTTTTAGGCCACATGTTTCTTAGCCTAGCCTACTTTGCATATGAGAAAACAGGGCTCTAGTTGTTTATCATCATTTATGTGGCTTGGCTCGGTACATCTCTCCGGCTAAGAAATATTGTTCGATACCATTTGAAGGGGACCTTGTTGTATGAAAAAGATGATTGAAGAGGTTCCAGCAGGAAGTTGAACGCAAGGAGAACGGAAATTGTTACCAATTTAAACGGGAACTAAAGATTTATTTACCAGGATTAGAATCTGTCTATTGTTAAATCGTATGTTGATATGGGGGAACCCAGTCATCTTGACAAGGGAGAGTCTCTCCTTGTGGCTAAAACATGTTTCTAATATTGCCCCGTTGCTAAACCGCATGTGTTGATTTATTTCCCGTTGGGTCTTGTTTCCTTCCAGTTCTAAACTAGAGGATCTTATCGACACAAGGATAGGCATGTTCTCGTATGGGTCCGGCTTTGCAGCAACGTTCTTCTCCTTGAGAGTGTCCAGAGATGCCGCTCCAGGTAATTGCCTCATTTCATTTTCTTTCTTTTTAAGGGAAAAGAGCAAAGAACGAAATTCATGGCTTGAACGGGATTCAAACTTGTGTCCTTCGAGTTGATACAAGCCCAGTGCCCTTAGTCGATTGTAATAATAATAATAAAAAATTAGATTTATAAAGCGCCTTACAATGTAAAACAAACTCAAGGCGCTGTACATATAATCAAAATCTAATATAAATCTAATAAAAAGCAACAAATCAATTAAACGAAACAATAAAAAAGTAAACCTTAAACCAGTGAAAAAATAGCAGGAATCACTAAAAAAGCGGAAACGCCCTAACAATGTTAATACACAATAAAACAGGATAAGAACTAGTATAACAGGCTAAAACAAGGAAAATTATTACCAACATAAACTAAACATATGAGTTTTCAGGTTTTTCTTGAAAGTATTCACGTTAGTTATTGCACGTATATGAGATGGCAAGCTGTTCCACACCATTGGAGACGAGTTCGCAAACGCCCTGTTACCGTAAAAACCACAGATTGTGTGGTTGAACTGGCGATCCCTACATATATTAATTTCTTTTTGGGGGCGCCAGAGTGTTGGGCTTGTAATCCAAACGTCTTTGGTTCGGATTCCATCCTAGCCATGAAGGTCATTGCCCTTCTTCGTTGTTTATAATTTCCCAGTCAGATGTCCATAGTTCATTTACATATAGTTTTGTCTCATTTTCAAAGCTGAACTCGTCAGGAATTAATGAATTCTTGTAGATTTTCATTTTATTTCACGATATAATTTTCCGTGGACTGACATAAAGTCTAACCAAATGACATTTTCTGTCTCTTTTGTTTCTAAAGTTAGGAATATTAATATTATTTGAAAATTTTGGTTGTATTATACTTTTGGAAAAGATCGTAGAAATGGACAGACAGTCAGCGAGGTTCAAAAAACCTAGAAGAGCGTTTGGCGATGGAGAACACCGAAAAGCGAGAGAAAATTGGAAAAGTAATTTTTATGAAACAGATGTCAACGTCTGGGATAATAACAAAGAAAAGGCAGTCTAATATGAGTTCATTCTTTTCTGTTAAAGGGTCTCAGTTATTGAAACTTCACCATAGTTTATCAGATTTGGAAGAGAGGCTGGACAGTAGAAACAAGGTACCTCCTGCAGTGTTTGCTCAAGCAATGAAACTGAGAGAGGATACCCACCATTTAGGTAAGTTGGCCCATTAAATCGTCTTCATCACTCGCAGAGAGATGGGGGGTGGGAGAATAACAGATCTTAACGTTACTTTCCGCGAAGTAATGCACCGCCCTTAACGTTCGATTCATCTTCTCCAGTGCGTCGTTCTGTGTTTGACATTGTTTTCTGCCGCAATTAACACCAAAAAACAAAACATATCTGGTGATCAAACTTAGACACCATTCTTGTTGTTTTCGGCTCACGGATTGCAAATCAGAGATCCATCAACAATTTTGGATTCTGGCAAAATTTGAACTTGCCAGATCCTTTTACAAACATCAGTATTAATGAGAAATTTAACTAGTAACAAAATTTGCTTTTTCCTTTGTTGGTAATGAAACTTGAACAGATAAAGAGAAATTTCAGTGGCCTGCCTTGTAAGGACCAGTCTTAAAAACAAACAAAAAACTTCAACTGTGTGAAGTTAAAGACCCCCATTTCAGTATCTTGTCCCTGACTCGAGATATTCCCTGTGAAGTACAAACGACAGAGTTATTAAGAGAAATTAATTCCCAGGTGATTATTTAGAACAGGTTAAATTCTACTTGAAGTTTGTCTTTTCAAAATATGCTTTTAACGTCATTTAAATTAAAAATTAGCAGGCCAAACAAATTGATAAGAAGTTTGCCTAGGATGCTTCCTTACAGATTCTCACTCTTCATGTTACATTAATAGAAGATAAAATATATATTGTTTTTGATTATCCTTAAATCCTACAGCCAAATATTCTCCCATTGGCTCTACGGAGGAGCTATTCCCTGGTACGTGGTATCTCACGTACGTGGACGAGATGCACAGACGCAAATACAGTAGAACGGACGGTAGCATCTTGTCAAAGTCGAACAACGTGCAACAAGTTTCAAATCATTCCCAGGTGAGAATTAAGAACAGCTTGAAATTCCGTATGAATTTGGTCTTTTTCCAAATGTTTTGATGTCACTTTAAAAAATTGATTAAAAAATTTAGCATGTCCGAAAAAATTGATGAGAAATTTTCTAAAAATGCTTCCTTAGAGATTCTGACTAAATATATTACTCCTAGGCACTGAGGATTGTGAAAATAGATGATTTAATTCTCTCTGTGTGGGTGACTACGTTGAGATGAAAATAGTTTGTAAATTTTGAGTATGCGTGACCATTTTCAGACTCTCTAGCATATTTCTGGGTTACTGGCTGATGACCGTTAATGTTTAATATTTCATCGAAGATGTAATAGTTTTCTTAGAAAATAATTTTGTACCCATTTGGCTGAAGATTGAAAAAACAGCGAAAAATGTTGGATTCCGATCTGATCCCGAACTGATATACAACCGTGCGCTTTAATCCTAATTTCATATACTGGTATATAGAGGGCAGTATTCAATTTTTAGTGTTATACATTTTATGTATATTAGCCGCGGTCTGCTACTATAGCCTAGCGGTTTCGATGATATCACACCTCAAGGCTTTGATCTGGCAAATTTGTACTCGTTTGCTTATTAATTTCCTTGAATTCCTACATACCTACCAATAGAGGGCAGTATTCAATTTTTAGTGTTATACATTTGATGGCATTGGCGACGGTCTGCTACTATAGCCTAGCGGTTTCAGTGATATCACACCCCAAGGCTTTGATCTGGCAAGTTTGTACTCGTTTCTTATAAATTTCCTTGAATTCCTACATACCTAACCAATAGAGGGCAGTATTCAATTTTTAGTGTTATACATTTGATGTATATTGGCGACGGTCTGCTACTATAGCCTAGCGGTTTCGATGACATCGCACCCCAAGGCTTTGATCTGGCAAGTTTGTACTCGTTTCTTATAAATTTCCTTGAATTCCTACATACCTAACCAATAGAGGGCAGTATTCAATTTTTAGTGTTATACAT
>JAIPMN010031597.1:0-13438 GCA_020650975.1 Apostichopus californicus
ATTCGCAAATCTTTGAATTTCACAATGGTATCCTTACTTCGCAACTCCTTTAAGTTCTGATATGTAAACTATTTCTTTGGTCGAAATGTGATTCTTAACATCAATGAGCAACCAACGTGTTTGTGCAACATTTAGAATACTGAAAATATTTTAAATACGCATAATGAAATACATAATACTACGATAGAATGTCACGTCGTCTATTCACAACATGTGAATTGTTCTTACTTTATTGGTCACTAAATGTCTGAAATAACATAGAGCACGAAAATCCCGATTAAGGATCCTTACTAGCAGTTTGGTTAAACAAAAATGTCCAATTACCTCATTTGAACTCCCTATGAACAAGTCACCGATTTGATACAAAAAAAATGTGCCTTATCGCTACATCATAGCTCAAACTTATTATAGAAGAAACGGGTTTTTAATTTGCTAATTATTTTATTAAAAAAAGGTATATTTACAGTTATAACGTTTACAAAAATCGTTATTAATAGTATTTTCTTACCATAAGTTGAGTAGCTCACATTCAACCGTTGTTCTGAGTAGTAGCTTAAACCGCTACTATGACACGAAAGATTCCCTGTTTCTTCGGCTGTTTGCAGTGAAAACAATATCCTTGTGTCAAAAGTGGTGCCGTTTAAAATTGCATTGGTTGTAGTGTTGCTATCCAATGGTGATATTTCTTCATTATCCACCGTAATAGAAAGATTCACTGCAGGTCTGCCACCAGTAGCGTAACATGATACAGGTATGATTGTATTGTAAGGTATGTAAAGCGTATCTCCATTATCATGGTATGAATGCCCGTCTACAGTCATTGATAAAGTCGGTGGAACTGATTGTGGCAAGAAGCAATTTTAAAAGAGAGACAATATATTAAGAAAATACAAGTAGACACTTAATCGTTTAGTCATAGCATGAAATAAAGGAATGCTTGAATATGTAGAAATAAGTTTTTCTCGTTTGGCGATATACTATATCTGGTTGTTCAGAGAATGAATCAATCTATTATGTAATGTATAGTATACATCATGTGACAATGATTCATTTTGACTGTAAGGGCCACAGAAGTCCACTATTTTATTCTCCAAGTATGAACTTCTTGCTTGATGCTTAAAGGGACAGTACAGTAAACCTGAAAATGCTGCATGTGCTAGAGTGGCCATAATGTTTCAAAATGTAAAAACACAGTTTCACAATTTTTAAATACATGACTTGTATTTCACTCATTAATTTGCAAAATATTATTATTATATGCAAATCTGGTTACTAAGGCCTCACCATTTTCAAATACCAGAAGAACATATCTAAGGCTTAGAGTTTTACTGGTGTTGTGAAACTGACCTAATTACTTCTGATGCCAAATCTCCATTTTTTTTTATCCTAGGAGACATACTCCTTGCAGAACGATACATGCTGGCTATTGATGGGCAGGTGGTGAGCTACTGTGCTAGTTTCATCGGTGGACTTGCAATGTTGTTTGCATCATTTTACATTTTTGGAATACAGTATAGTGCAGGAACGGCTGCAACCATGGACTTCATACAGAGGTATTCGTTTTCCCTTTTGTAGTATATGTCCATGTTCAGATTATTATAAGACTGTCTCATGATGGGTAGCTTAGACATTATCAAATGTGGTATGTGGATGAATGACATTGAGTACTTGTGGTCAGTAGGATTTTATTCTGCTACAGTATGTGGATGTACCGCTTTAAGTTCTATAGGCCTATGTTCTTGGTAGATGTCAAAAGATATCAAAATGTGACACATTTAAAGCACAGTATCTCAAAATCAAACAAGTTTGACAAACTTGTTTGAAGAGCCTCTACAGGCATCACCCAGGAAAGCTGCGTGAATGAAAATTTTAAAACGACCAATTATAAATGGCAGTGAACCATGTTTACATGACTACAAATCAAGCTAAAAATGCAAGTGCCTATAAAATCTACTCATTAAAAGTCTAAAACCTGATTCCCACTTTTCTTGAATTAATACCAAAAGAGCATTAATTTGGCTCAAACAGTGGCAAAAAAAGCCTGCATGTGCTACACTTTTCGTATGAGAGAGAAAGCTAAGGGTAGCAAATTTTCTTGTTTTTGGATTTTGGCCCACTTTTTTTCTACACTTGCACCTAATTTCTGCACTTTTGATTTCTTGCTAAAGCCAAAGGAATCTATGTGACGGTGTGTTCATGTGTATGTGACACCTCCTTGTTAACATGATAACTCAAAAAGTAAACGTTGCTTGAAATTCTAATGTGGCATTATATGTGCATTGCTCTTAATGAGTACAAGAACCCTATTCCTTTTGGTTTCAATTATAATCGTAACCTTTGCATTCATGATGGCGTATGTGTGTGTGTGCGCATGTGTAAGTGCATTTGTGACGCCCAGCTTGTAAACACGATATCACAAAAAGAAAGCATATCTCATATTTGGTGTGTAGGTGGACCACATTGGGTACAAGAAGCCTATTACTTTTGGTGGAGGTCAAAGGTCATTTGGGGTTTCAAGGGGTCAAATTGTGGAAACCTTGCAAACATATCTCAAGAAGCGTACTTTTGATTGATCTCATATTTGGTATGTAGGTGTACCACATTGAGTAGCCTAAGAACCATGTTGTCTCTGGTAGAGATCAACAGTAAGTTGAGGTCAACAGGGGTCAAACTTTGAAAATGTGTACACACAATATATTTATGCTGATGTATCATGCTGAGTACAAGAACACTATAAGTGTCCATTTCCGTCATCAGTTGCCATTTCCAATATTGTTTCTCACATCTCAATGCCTTTTGCTGTACTATTTAGATTGAAGTTCATCCAGGCTATACCTACAGTATGTCACATTCATATAAGATTATGTATGTAACATCATCAAAACCATAATGCAGCTTTGCATTCTGGTTCATGAAGGTCAAAGGTCATTCGAGGTCAACATGAGTCTGAAAATCTTGTAAACAGGATATCTAAAAAAGAGAAAGTTGGTTTAATTTTGTTTCTAGGTTGCTCTTGGTACTAAGTAGATGATCCTATTCTTTTTCATGGAGGTCAAAGGTCATTTGAGGTCTAAAGAGATCAAAGTCTGCAAAAGTTGTAAACACTGTATATTCAGAATTAAAAGTTGGTTAAACTTCCCACATTGTATGTAGGTTGCACTTGAAGAATAAATGATCCCTCTTGTTTTTCGTGAAGGTTAAATGTCATTTGAGGTCAGTCTTGAAAACCTTGTAAATATATCTTTAGAAGTACACCTTGGTTAAACAAAAGTGTAATGTAGATTGTCATTGGTGAGTACATGATCCCGTACTTTACATCATTACCTTACAGGTCAATCAACACTTGAGGTCAGCAGAGGTCAAAGTCTAAAAACCTCTTAGTCAGGACAGCTCAAGAAATGGAAGTGTGTCGAATATGTCAACTAGATAGAATTTAGATTGCCCTAGGTGAGAAGATGATCCATATTGTTGTTCTGGAGACAAAGATCAAATGGTGAAAATTGCAAAATTTGGTTTCCAAAGTAAATGCTGCTTCACATTCTGGCAAGGGAATCATTTAACCAATTGGCATTCTGGTTGGTAACCTTCAAAATGAGGTCAACTATTGGTTGATTGCATAGAGCTATGCAGCAAATTACATAGGCCTCCTGGAGTTTCTTAGACAAAACTGTTTGACCTTATGAAACATTGTGTTAGGTGTGTAAGCTTTTGTTTCATCTCTTCACCAGTGCACTGCTCTCTTTGCTTCTAGAAGTGAGTCGGGAGTTTATACAGGGAATTAGAAGTTGGAACCATTCAAAGCCAATATAAGTTTGCACGGCTTGAATCAGTTTCTTAGTTTTTAAGTAGTTTATTACTGTTACCTTTTACTGTTACTTTCAGATGTCTGTTCACCATCAACCCAGACAGAGGCCACAAGGCGCAAGCAGCGAAGAGTAGAAGGCATCATATTAATCCAAAAGTCCTCCATATCATCAATGCAGTGCAGGATTATAACACACCACAGCTTCTAAGCAATGAACTTTAATTTCCAATTACTTTAAAAATTTTGGTTTCGTGTTTGAACTTCATTCATTTGGATGTCAAAATGTTTTACTGTTCTATTGCCCCCTTTTTGCTTCAATCTTCTGCTAAAAGTTTGATCCTTTTTTTCACTATTGATGCTTTGATATATGTACTGTAGAGAATGGTGTATTTGTACAGTGACATGTCAGAATGCCTCAGTGTATTGTTCAAATAAACTCACATGTTCAAATAAACACAAAAATTATGATAATGTACTCATTTGAACCATCAGTTTACAGTAAAAACAGTTATGGTACATTTTACAGTAAAAAGACTGGCAGCAATTCTGCCAACAAATGCCTGTTACATTTACGGGTTCATTTCAAATATCGTAACATTGTTTACAGTACACTGTAAATAATAAACAGTAAACTGTAAATAATTTTATGGTAAAATGTAACTTTTACGGTTAAAAACTGTAACAATTTTACAGTGATTGAAATAATTACCGTAAATTTAACAGGCATTTGTTGGCAGAATTGCTGCCAGTCTTTTTACCGTAAAATTTACGGTATTTCTTTTACAGTGTATCAAGGGCTCTTAAGGTTGAAGAGTGCTAAGTTTAATCTTGCTCTTGTCTAACATTTTGGTTCCAAGCTCAAGGTCAACCCATGACTTAAAATCCTCATCAAAGTACTGGAAAAATGTTTCTTCTGATGAAAATGGAACACTCATCATTATGCAGAGAGTATTGTATAATGACTCAGTGAACAGTGTATCTTCATTTTCTAGTTCAATTACTTTCCTAGAATGACCATACTCAACAAGAATTTTCATGGTGGTGGGTAATGTTGATAACACTTAAAGTGGTGATAGTTTTAGCTCCAACACCTGTTTTGGGAAATAAAATAAAACACCAAATTTTGAAATATACCTTGGCAAACTGACACCTCATGAAATACCAGCAGAAAGTCAATTCTATGATAAACATCAGCATTCCCCTATCAAGTTATTGCTTATTGTTACAAAATTATATGAAGCCACACCCCATCATTAATATGCTAATATATCAAATTTAACAGACATCAACACATTAACGTTTTTACTTAACTACATGATACCAACTTTCACTAGAATGGGAACTGTGGTTTTCGAGTAGGCTAACAAAATGTATAGTTTTCAGGTTTGACCCAGTGACCTCATTAATATTCTGGATATAACTACCAAAACAATAATGTTCTTGCACTCACTAAACATAATGCATCTACATAGTGAATGTGATGAACATCGAGCATTCCCTAGTTGAGTAATCCTGACCCTTAGCTAGGCGTCACAAGGGTACATATACATGCATCCAAACACACACAAATCTGAATGCATAGTTTCCTTTTGCTTTCAGCATCAAGGAACCCCAAAGTTGTAAGCCTAAGCCTTATTTACTTTTAAGCCTCCATCCACATTTTCTAAATTTTGAAAACAGGAGGACCTGCTTTCTTTGTACATTTTTTGACCTATTTATATATGCACAATTACCTTTTGTTCACAAAAGTCTAACCATATAACACCAAAACTAAGAGGGAGTGTGTGT
Organism: Apostichopus californicus; assembly: GCA_020650975.1. Lineage (NCBI taxonomy): Eukaryota > Metazoa > Echinodermata > Holothuroidea > Aspidochirotida > Stichopodidae > Apostichopus > Apostichopus californicus. Next base: position 5,594 of record JAIPMN010031597.1, read on the forward strand.
TTACTCTAACGTGATATTAAACTATAAAGGCTACACTTAGGCCTGCTTTATTTTAGTAATAGATAAGCCTAACGTTTTTAATTGTATTATAATGTACTCTCATCGTAGTAAGCTAGCTACAGTATACGCGTTTCATTGTGTAGCATATATCCTAACAAATAACATAGGGGTTATAATACGGGCTAAGATACTACAGATGCTGTACGCTCCTGCAAGCCTAACCATCTCCACCGCATCAGCGAACCCGACGTGACGAAGTCTACCACGAAAATACAGAATTTATCAAAAACTTTGAAAGAAATGCGATTCCCTTTTGTTGAGCATATCCTACTGTATCATGAAAGAGCTAAGATACTTGATTTAATGGGTGCAAACTGTTTAAAATTCAAGAAATTTACCTCGTTGGTAACCAAGTTTGGTGCGAATGTGGCCGTTGGCGTGTATGTGGCGATCGATGGGTTAACGAAAACCGGGTTTACGTATTCTAACGTGTGTTAACATTAATCGTATGTGCGCTTTTGTCAACACCAAAAAAGCTTGCAGAGATAAACATTACCTGTTGGACAGAGTAACAGTAACTTTCCGGATAATCTGGTAAAACGTTTATCCGTATATTTAGTAATAGAAAAGCGTTCTGATAGATTTTAGTTCAACCAGCTAAAGTTTTCCTTTCTTACCCGTAAAAAAGAGCAAACCTTGCACTCGACGTTGGTTTTAGAATAATCGAATTGTGATCTAAACTGAGAAAAATCCTCTCCCTCTGTAAACAATAATCCAAATCAAGACAAACGTTAACGATTTTTTTTACAGTGTATGTACAGTTGGCTCAAAGGTTTACTATCCTAAAGCAACAATTTAGGAAAGGAATAATGTCAACTTGTGAACATCAATATTTTCAGGTGAGAGGTACCTTCTCACGAGTCATTATACTCACGAGTCATTGTTCTAACGAGAAATATTCTCACGGGTAATTCTGTACATGAGACTCTTTTTCACGAGATATCTTCTCACGAGCTATTGTATTTGCTCGAGAGTGATATTGGACTGCCTTCTCACGAGAGACTTGCTCGTAATTAAAGTTACTCATATATCTCCCAAGAAACTTTACTTATATCTTCTCATGAGAAACGTGCTCATAATTAATGTACACAGTCTTCACATAAGAGATCTTCTTAATTGTTTATAATAGTTAAGTCTTCTTGTGAAAAAGTCTACTCGCGAGAACGGTTTTAATTAGTACCAATTGCGTAAGAAAAATTTACTCAATTCAGTCATTTATATATAGATCCCCAAGGATATGCTCGTTCTCGCTCATGTGATATTACTCATCATTGTGTATGTTATAATGAGAAGTAAAGATTATATATTAGCTGCGTAAATAATACTGTGTATGCTCAACCCGTTCTGCTGATCTTCAAGTCTTCACTCGCAAACCAATCATATGTATACATTTGAGCAATACGTTGTTTCGAGTAAAAACGGACACTCTCTTCATTTTTCAACCGACTGTGTTGTCTATCAGAATAAGTGGACCAATGTCAGCGTTACAATATTAATCAGAACATTTATTACCATATGGAAATAGAACTTAGCGGCAGCAGAAAATTTAATTGTCATGTACAGCGATTATTTTTTTTATTTCTACTGAACTTCTACTGCTACGTTCTTGAAAAATTCATCGTTCATGAACATTTCAAAAATGTAGAGATACCAATGAGCACAAGGCATCGCTGAAGCAATGCAAGGGACCCCGAAGGATATTCCATATTTACCCACGCCCAACAATCGGGTGAGTCAGGTGAGCATTTTTTGCTTACATTTTGCACATCTAGACACCCACATACTAAATACTTGGCACTCTCAGGCTTTTTCTGTTGAGAGCATGGTTGCATTTAACAGTCATTTTGGTGGGTATTTGAAAGAGATCTTTAAGAACTTTACTAAACAATTATTTTTCAGACAAAAGGACGGATATAAATGTTTAAACGTCAAATAGCATATTCTGAGGTACACTTAACTAAAATTAGACCCATACAAATGTGTCAATGCTAGTTTTTTTCCTAAATACTCTATTGTGTGTGGTTGAAAAAAAGGTGTGTATACCCGGGTATCTTTCATTTGAAAATGCGCCCTTTAATACCACTGCTATAACAGTTTCCCTGCCTCGGACATTTTATTTTGCTCTCGTGGTAGATCACTAGAAATTTGAGCTGAGGAAGTTATTTTTCCAAGCTGGTTTCCTTTGCTAGGCTCGGTGAATTGATTATGTAACACACAGGCTAATGTTTCAGACTAATAACCTTGAAATGTGCAGAAGTCGCCAGTGGCGAAAAATGAACGTCAGTCTTACTAAAGGGCAGATTTTCATATGCTCAGAATGTAATTAAACAACCCCAGACTGAATCATTTAAACCATTCAACCACCAGAAGTATATAGATGCATGGCGTCACAATGGGTCATTCCATATCAAATCACCAAATTTTAGAGTATGTTGTAGTTCGAAATCTTTGAACAATTCCCAAATTTTTTGTATGTATAATTGGATGAAATGGGGGTGTAGGCGGTTTTACACTATCTAACGCAACGTAGTGGCCAAGAACCTGAAGTGTACTTTTAATAGTAGGAAAGACTAGCGTAGGTTCTTATGACCAACTATGAAACAAACTATTAAAAGTACACTCAATTCACCTAGTAGGTGCAATTATGTTTCACCATGAGGAGCATGCTATAAGTTCATGTTCCTCGGGCCCTCCCTTAAAAATACTTCAGGTTCTTGGCCACTACGTTGCGTTAGATAGTGTAAAACCGCCTACACCCCCATTTCACACCATGAAATAAGCATATTCTGAAAATTTCAGTTGCATTGCTTCACAATTGGCCGATGTATCATACTTTGAAATTCCACAATTTGTCGCCATCGTGGCATTTCCTAGACTTTTGAGGTCTCATTTCTCAGCAATTAAACATTCTACTGCCTTTCTATTACAGATGCCCATAGAGTGTATCCCATAGAACAAGAATATAACAAAATTAGGCTACAAAAACATTGTCCTGAGGAGTTCAATTGTGGAGGTCAATTTAAAAGTGTCAAAATATTCGATTTTTGTATTTTTCACTAAAAAATGTGCTATTTTCAGTCATAAACCATTGCTTAATGGTACTTGATTCTATCAGAGGTTATAAGGTGTAGTACAGACCATACAACATAATGATAACAATGCTTTCCTTTGATATATTTGCAAGTTATGCAACTCTAAAGTTGCTATTTCATGCTGCGATTCAGCATGAGGTAGGGGTTTTGATGCCAATTTTTTACCAAAGTAACCATGTTAGAGCTGTCAGGGATTTATACTTTAATTATAAGTATAAAGTTCTTATAACTAAACAAATGTCAGGGTTCTAGCTTTTCTCAACATTAATTTATGAAGTTGTTAAGTTGCTCTGATGTACAAAAGAGGTCGTCTTTGACGGCCAATAACTCAAAACGCGTCATGTTGAAAAAATCTGATTATTTTTTTCTGGAAAAGATATAGTACCACTCTGTTTGTACAAAAATTCAGGAGGATGTTTTCACTTATTTTGAAATGAAAAATCCTCAAAGTTTGGGATGTTTACAAAAAAAAATGTTTTTGCCTGTTTTAATGTTTCCACATGTTTTGAGCCTGGGTATTGTACTTCAAGGTCATTCACTTCAATACTGTACAGTGTTAATGTCATATAAACAAATTTGGTTTATTCATTTCATTAAAAGACTTTACTATCAAACGAATTTCAACCAGTACATACATGTACAGAACATACATTGTACCTTATCAACCTAATTCGACTATGAGAAGTTTCATACTGCCTCCTTGGCTTTAAAGATCTTGTCAGATTCGTAATGAAACGAGTTTTACTGCGAGGTAAACCGATTCTCCTCAGTAGTCTTATAAGTATAGAATTTTCGCTGTCACCTTTTCTTCTCTTTCCCTTTTATTCTTTCAGAATAAACAAAATATAGCCTACTGTCACCAATCGTTCGTTTTTAGAATAAACACAATTTAACTACATATATCATCCGTCGAGGTTTTCTCGGACATATGAGAAGACATGGCGATTCTCGAAACAGGACTCTATTTAGCATGCACGATAATACTTGTATTATCGTCAGGTGAGTAGTACTCAAGTGAAAAGTGGAGAATCATTCATTACGTACCAACCTATAATGGCTGTATATTGTAAGAGCTTAGATATGAATTACCACACAACATTTTATAAACGTGCATGTCTTTATATGTTTGGTTCGAATGCAAGAGAAACCTATGCAGTCATGACGGCACGTGTGTTGGCGTGAGTGACGCCCGCTTGTAGACACGATATCACAAGATTTGAACCATGGATAGTTTTCATACTTGGTTTTTAGTGGCCCATATCGAGTTGAAGATCCATATTGCTGTTGTTGCAGGTCACCAGAGATAAAACGCTAAAAACCTTGTAAACACGATATATGTTAAAGAACCGTGGATACTTTTCATACTTGGCATGTAAATGCATTATAGTAAGTAGGAGAACTATATTTATTATGACTGAGGTCGAAGATTACATGAGGTCACCAGAGGTCAAAGCTGAAGACGTTGTAAACATGATATATCATGATAGGAAGTATGAATACTCTTTATACTTGGCATTAATGCACCATAATTAATAGAAGAACAGAGTTGTTTAGGTAGAGATCACTCATCATCTAAATTCACCAGATGTCAAGCACTGAAAACCTTGTAAACAGGATATTTCAAGATACGAGGCATGTATATACTTCTCACACTTATCATGTGTATGCGTTATCTTGGTATTTTTTTTTTCGTTTTGAAGAGGTCAAAGATCATCTGGGTCACCAGCGGTCATACTCTGAAAACCTTTCAAACATAATGTTTGATTTAAGATATCATGGATACTTCTCATGTATGATATACCGTATGCATTTTCCATATTGCGTATGATTGTGGAGGTCAAAGTTTAGCTAAGGTCACCAATGGTCAATAGCTGAAAATGTTGTTAGCATAATATCTCACGATAGGAAGTTAGGATAATGTTTATACTTGGCATGTGTATGCCACATATTGAGTAGAAGAACACTTTCGTTGTTGGCGGAGGTCAAAGGTCAGCTAGGTCATATGTCAAATATATACTGAAAACGTTCTAAAAAGTTTATCTCAAGATAAGAAGAATTCATATTTGTCATACTTAGCATGTTAATACGTCATATTGACATAACGGATCCTATAGCCTTACATGGAGGTCAAAGGTCACCCGAGGTCATCAGATGTTGAACACTGACAATCTTGTTAACATGATATCTCAAGATAGGAGGCATATATACTTGTCATACTTTTAATGTGGTTCTTGATGCGTTATATTGTTTTTATGTTAATGATTTTGGTGGAGGTGTCTGGGTCACCAGCGGTCAAGCTGTGAGAACTTTTAAACATGACGTCTCATAGCAGCAATGGATATTTACAATACATGGTATATGGTTTGCAATATGGAGTAAAAGAATCTTGTTGGTGGTATAGGTCAAAGTTTAATTGAGGTCAGCAGAGGTAAACTCTGGAAACTTTGATCATGATATATGAAGGTAGGAATCATGGATACTTCCCATACTTGTGTGGATTCACCACATTGAGAGAAATACCCTATTGTTTTTGAAGGACGTTTGTATTGCCACGTATAGTAGACTGGCCTATTTTTATCATGCCATAGTGTAATTGTACGTCAAAATAGTGGTTCAGTGCATATTATAAGAGCTATTGCTGGTGGACAAGCAGTTGCATCAAAATCAACATGCGTTCTACATTATTGTGGTTATTGCCAAATGCACGCAGGTAATCTATGCCGTCAAGTCGGGTTGTGTGCGCGTGTTCGTGAACGGCTGCGCGTGAGTATATGTGTAGCTTGAAAACACGATATCTCAAGATTGAAACCGTTGCAGCTCTCATTTTTTGTATGTGGCTTGCCTATAATAAGTAAAAGAACGCTATTGTTTTCAATTGGCCATATGTCATTTGGGGTCAGCTGGGGGAAAATATGAAAATATCAAAAACGCTGTATCACAGGAAGTTCAGAACATGAACAACAAATAATGAGCTCATATATGCTAATATATGCATTATATGTAGTGTAAAGTCTTTACATTTACACAATGTGGTGTAAGTCAGAGTTCATTTAAGGTCGAAAAGGGGTTAAAACTTTAAATCCTTGTAAACTCGATATCTCCAGATAGGAACCTTTTTTGGCCCTCATAATTTGTATGTGGCTTTCCTATAAGCAGTACTAGGACCTTATTGAGTTTTGTGGAGGTCAGAGGTCATTTAAGGTTATCAAAGGTGGCAGTCTGTAAATCATTGCAAACACAATCCTTGTAAACATCATATCCCAAGATAGGTCACATCACATAGATCATATTTGACGAGTGTCTTTCTAATGAGTACAAGAACCGAATTATTTTGTGTGGAGGTCAAAGCTCATTTGGGGTCAACAGAGGTCATCATATCAAATGGATCTCATCAGGATAACAATTAAAAAGGTAAATTCAGCTCTTTGCTGTGAGAGAGAGCATGCAAAAAATTATTAACAACAAAAAACGTCCCTCTGTCTTTCTTTCATCGTTGTGATATCATATCACACGATTCTGTCATCAAACCATGTACGCATTGAATATGTTTATATTTATACTGCTCTCTATCTGAACTTCAGCCATTATTAGCTTGCACACCACATATGTAATGTATTTAAAGGCAAGTAACCGCTGGAAAGAGTTTCTCTCTGGATTTCTTTGTTCTTTAATCTGTTGATTTTATTGCTTCTTAATTGAATAATTTAACGCCTGAAGTTAAAAGAACCACTGATGATTTCGAGAACTATGACATTGCTCATTCTTTGTTTTTCCATTGTACAGCAACTTCGGTAGAAGATACAGTATGCGAACAGACACAGTATGTTGAAATTGGTACACTGGGACTTATTCCGTGTTCATGTAATGGAAGTTCTTTTGCACTTATAGCTTGGAACAATGTTAACGAAGGGAAGAGCATATTGTTACTCGATGATGGTGAGAAAAGTGGAGATGGCTACGAATCTGGAGAGTTTGATATTTATCCTAACGGATCGTTACTTATAAATAACGTGACTGCGAGCCATGAATCTGTGTTCCGAGTATCAACGGCAGTCTCCACGTCGGGTGCAATAAATTCGAATGAGATCTGTGTGCACACAACCGGTATGTAGCTTTGATTGTTTCATTATTTTAAACCTAAACTATCAGAATAGAAATGAAGTATGTGATAAAAAGTGACATAAGCAATCATTATTAAATAACCGCTCCCACACAACATATTAGGTTAATATGACTATAACTATGTCGTGTTTGTAAACACGGTATAAAAATCATTCAAGGTGGATTAACTTCATACTTGGTATGTGGATCTGTCGTATTTTGTACAATATACGATATTCTTTTCTGCGAAGTGCAAAGTAAATTTGAGGTCAAAAGAGGCCAAAGTCTGAAACCTTGTAAATACGATAGCTCAAAAAGTACATCTTTCTTGAACTTGACACTTCGTAATCTGAAAACCTTGTAAACATGATAACTCCAAAATTATCGCTACGGTAATATGTGAGTTATCCAATGCGAATGATTTCCTTTTATTGAACACAGTTTGGTAAATATTAGTTCAGCAGAGTTTTTTTAAGAGATCTATATACAGTAGGTTTTAAACAAAACATGAAGTCATTCAGGAAATTTAATCTGTTTCAAAGAGTTATACTTCTTGTTGTTATCAGCTTTAAAGGAACTCACACTGTCCTTA
>JAIPMN010031598.1:0-10735 GCA_020650975.1 Apostichopus californicus
TGAGTCTACCCACTTGGAAGAGAGGTGCTCAACTTAACTGTCTTTTTGTTCAAATCTCTTAAATTACTACATGTAGGATGTCAAACATGTCCTTAATTCTAGAATTCCTCATTTCTGAGGCTTCAGTGTCCACCGACCCAAGCTATAGGCCACAGAATGGTTACTGTATGTTAACACATTTCACTGAGGAAACTTGAACTTGACATATAAGCATGTTTTTTGTATTCTAATAATTTGATGCAATTTGATTCTTACATCCAAATAGTATTTTAACTGTAGCTCATAATTAACTTTAAGACCATTTTCATTTAAAATGATGAGGAAATAGTTATGACAATTTTGAAGATTGTATTTTGTAAATTATATGTGAAATAAAGCGAAAAGTGTTATAGGCTGTAATGGGATCACCAAGACTTAGCAGCAGACTAGCTTACCGAGTGGGGTAGTTGTCAAGTGGCACCATGTCTGGTAGCCGTGGCGGAGGAGGGTTCTGTCCCAGTTCAGGTAGCAAACTCTAGTAATAAACCTGTCATACAGTAATATCACTGGGTTCAGTTTTGGGTAAGATACAAGCAGTTTCCATATTATAGGACAATAGTGTTAGTAGGATAGGTTGCAATTCTCTTACATCAGGGTCTCAAGGTAGTTATACAGGTGGTGGTTCAGGGCCCCCCCCCCCCCGACGAGACTGTCCCTGGAGGAATTCTAATTGGACTATGCCTGCCTGGACATTAAACTAAAATTAAAATTGTTCAGTAGAGTAGACTGCATAGAGTAGACTGTGGATGTACTGGTAGCAGCCCGATGGTTTACATGATTAGACTTAAAGAGTGGATACTGGCAGATTAAGGTGGCTGAGTGTGACAAGCAGAAGACAGCTAGTTACTTCACCGCTGGGCATTTACGGTTTCAATAGGATGATGTTGGGACCAACAAATGTCCAGCAAGTTTTCGGAGACTAATGGAGCTGTGTATGGGGAACAAATATATCTCAAGAAATGTTTGGTTTATCTCAACATCATCATATTACCCCACTACTTGTGAGGAACACATTGAAAGGCTAGGGCAGGTTTTTGATTGACTATATATCTCACCTTAAAATTAAACCGACGAAATGTCAGCTGTTTCGAAAGAAGTTAACTCCTTGGGTCACGTGATCAGCCAAAGGGATGTTGAGAATGAAGTTAGACCTTTTCAGGGGTTCGCAGGTTACTGTTGTCGCTTTGTTAAAGGCGACTCTAAAATTGCACCCCCCCCCCCCTCCAAACCTCACGCAAGGTCAGTTACACAGGAGGAAGAAGAAGAAGAAGAAGTAAGAAAGTTTCTCAGAAGGGAACAGGATGAGGAGGAAATGTGTAACTGGATATATAAATTATATAAGCAACTAATCTCAATCATAATAGAGTTATCTATTGCTTTCATATTCCAAAAATAAATCATCGACAGTTTCAGTTTACGATGAAACCTCTGCTCTTCTGTATCGTTGCTTTCTTCCTTAATTGCAGGAACTGAAACTTTAAAATAAGTTAATAAACAGTTAACAAGGGGCCAATTTAGTGAGAATGAAACCCTAAGCTGTAAGTTTCTGAAAACTACATACTTATCGTGACATTTATATTGAACTCTGCTCATATATATGTTTAAACAGTAAATCAAAAATTAATGAAAGAACAATAACTAAGACAGAACACACATAACCTGGAAATAGACTTCCATGAACAAGACTAAAGACTCAACTTTGTTACTCTATATGGCTATTGTATGCATCAACATGAACTTTGCATGACAATCTATGTTTGATTACAAAACTTGCAAAAACAAAAACTTACAAAATTTGCAGGAAAAAATTAAAATATAAGGCTATACAAAACACATTTTTTAGCCTCTACCACAACTAAATAAGTTTTGAGGGACTTCTTCCTTAACAGCTAGAAATGGGCAGGAGTGTACATTCACCATTTTTCAAGGGGATGTGGATTGATTTTGGAATCGATCCAGCTTTTTGGGACAACTGTAATGCAGTGGCCAAGCTAAATATATACTGCTCCTAAAGCGACTTTATAGCAAACAGACATCTCTGAAAGGAGTATGACAGTTCTCTGGACTGTCTTCTAAGCCCTGGTGTTGATTCTGGATACTTCTGCTGAAGTGTTTATCGGCTATTTCTTGCCCTCTTGATGCAAGTTTAAACCGCAGATATACATTTCAGACAGGAATGCAGTACTGCATTTTATTATTTCAAACCTCCTTTTGGGATTGATCCTGGGTGCCTCCTCCCTTCCCCGGAAGACCTAGCAATCTGTTTGGCTATTATTACAATAGTTTTGACAATTTGGACGCAAGAGAAACAGAGAGAACCGTTTCATTTTTTGTTTCTTTCTTCATATTTGTTGAATTACCAGGCTGATATTGTTCATGGCAATAAAACCACCATGCTGCTAATGTGGTAGGCAATGCAGTTTTTTCCACCTCTTTTCTTAGTATCCCAACACATTTGTTGACTCAATACCCTGGAAGGGTTTTTCACATGGAAACTGGTGCAATTTGTGGTAAACTGATGGATCATCTTTCATTAGTGTCAGTGGGCAGAGATGGTGTGTGGTTATTCCCAGCCCATTAGCCAACTGGTGGTGACCTTCACCTGAGGTCACATCTGACCACATTGCTTATAAATACCAAGGTTCCTTTCAAGGGAGAACAGCCACAAACAGTAATGTGGTCATTATTGTTATAATTAATATTATTATCACAATATTCACTCTGTAGTACCATTAATGGAGGTCAATTGTATTGACTTAAAGGGTGTGAAGACTTGCAGAAACGTCTAATGCCGGTACTCTGACCTAGTTTCAAATGAGGTGTAACAGAAGTGTTAGACACCACCATCGACCCCACAAAATACACACAGACAGCTTGCTACCATTGGTAATTAGACACTAGTGTACAGTCAGTACATACAGCTGGGGTCAATACCCACAGCACAGTATACAAAAAATACAGTGATGGACATCTCAGGTCCAGATAAATATAACAAGGTATCACGTTTCATTACTGTACTGTCTGCATTTTGTAGCGACACGAACAAAACGTCACTTGCAAGCAACAGAAAGTTAACTTTTTCAGAGCGCGGCACATGGTTTGGGGCAAGTCTTCAATGCCTTTAATTGACTTGAGTCCCATCTTATTTAAACTAAATGCATTTCAACCTTTATCACATGGATGTGCATTCCCCAGTTCGCAGTGTCACATTTGCAATTATTAGCGTATAACATTATTGTGTCCATGTACAGCATAACATGCTGTATATCCTGGGCTTGCCCTCTGTCTCTGGAAATAATCGGAAACAATTACGGAAATCATTTTTAACTACCAGAGAATTCCCGTAACCCAACATGATAAATCATGAACAGTGTCATACACCACTCAAAATGTCTATACCTCTACACTACAGTTCTGTCCAAGGTATTCGTAAGATCTCCATGAGACTAGTCACTATAAAGAGTATGACTTAAACCTCAGGCCGATAGACTAGGCCTGCTTAGCCTAACGTTACTCACCTACAAGGCTAAATTGATACATTGTAGTATTACTGACGTACGACTCTCGCGCAGATGTGCCATCTTAATAATCCAAGTGTTGGAAAAAGTGCAGGACATTCGTAACTAATATAACAGTCCCTGGGTAAATGTTTAGTAACTTTAGTGAACACAGCATTTAAACAGACATAATAACGCCTAGATTTATATCAACTGAATAAACCACACTTGATTTCAGTGAATTAATAAATGCAAAATTGTTCTTTCAACCTTTTACAATCTTTGTCAGCATTGTTACGAACCTCTTTTTTCTTTGAGAAACAAACCCCAGGTACACACTCACAACTAGGTCAATGGAAACCATGTAACAAAACACATTTTATATATATATTTTCAATATATATTTTCAATATATATTTTCAATATATATATATATATATATATATATACATATATATATATTACATATATTGTTCGCACACTGGTACAGTGTATTGGACAGTCAGTAATCCAAAAATTTCACACAATTTCCTTTTTCCACACAATTTCGCACAAAATATATTTGGTACATGCATTTAGCATAAGCATCACAATTAATGGTATGCAGGCCTGCGTCACTTTGAGGGTGATACTTAAACACAATATACTCCTGTTACAACTAGACTGAAGTTACAAACAGTAGTTTAATAGCACATTGTAAGGGCTTTGTAATCATTTACTGCACCCTTACAATTAAATCAGAATCAATCGATCAACTGTAACCCTCCTCCCCTCCCTTCCCCCCCCTCCGCTCTCCCCTCCCTTTCCCCAATCATTAAACCATCCTTTACAGTTTGCCTTATCGTATTCACAGCAAAGGCTCTTTTATACATACAAACACACACACATACACCCACTCACCACTTACAGTAGGCATGCCCACACCATCATATTTACTTTGGCCTGCAGCAAGGGATCATCTCATTACAATTTTTTATTTTCGGCATGTGTGAAATCTCTGATGAGGTATCTAGTAAACTACTGTCGGGATTTTGTCTCACACAGTTTTGTAGGTTTAATGCCTATCCTGGAACAAATTTACCTTTGTTCATTTAAGAATTGGTTTGAAGAGGATCTCACAGATTGCTGATTATACAACCCATTTACTACAACAACATCGACAGGTTTTTGTTCCTGTTTCCTACGTGACCATTTCATGGGTTGTTTACTTCATTTTCATCAATTATCTTTATAGATATAATAAGAACAGGAAATAAAGAAAATCATATCAGGACATTGTTACATGTGCAAGAGAACTGGTTTTGATAGATTGTGTTTTTGTGCTTAACTGTCACTTTTGGTTCCTAATCTGGCATTTATTGTTCCTCCATTGTGGCCTGTTCCTTCTGTTTTCATGTCTTTAAGGTGTTTGCTGCATAATTTAGAATGATTCCTTTTGATTGGGATCTGAAATTTTCTGATTTAGTGTGCTTGTTGTTGTTTGCATTTGCATGAGCCCACTTATTGTGGATGTTATTGTCTTGATTTGGATCCATATTTAGTAACATAGTGATTAGCTAAATAAATGTGTCTCTTTCAAACATCCTCTTCTTTTATATCTGGAAACTATTTGTTCTCTTAAGGAGTTTACAAACTTAGCTTGTCTGCTTTTGACCTTTTCATAATAGTTTCGACAACTATTATCTTGCCCAAAAATGTTTTATCAAATTTCATAAATTTCACGATTGTCAGCCATCGATCGTATCAAAAGCTCTCAGATACAGTTTACGAAATTCTGTGTACATAAGAGGATGTTGAAAGCATCACTTTGTACATGTATGGTCAAACTATTCAATTACGTAAAAACACCACAATTGACTGTTCAGCCCTCTTTCAATGCTAAAGAACCAGAAGAGTACTCTCCAGCAAAGCTTCAACTCTGTGGTCCTCTTACGTGCCCACCCAGAATTCCAGATCCTATTAATTCTCCCCCTACCCCCACTAATGCAGGGCATCTGACTTGAATCTAAGTGAGTCCTCTAGAAGACAGTGAGATAGCTGCTTTAATGTGTTTGGGGCATAGGCATGTGCATTATTCAGTGCATAAAGCAGACATAGATCAGGGATGAGCCTGGGGTAAAAAAAATCATGGAACTTTGCAAAAATTGCGGTATAGGCTCCAGTATGCCTATGCTACAGTGTGTTAGGATAATAGTTTTTGTCACCGAGGTAGAAAAGAAGTCATGGATATTCCGCAAATTCGTGGAAAAAGCTCATGCCTGTAAGATATTGTTCTTTAAGCTGCAGTAACAGCACTGAATTATTTTGATTGATGCATGTATACCTAAAGGATAGGGCTCTTCGTGAAGTTAACATCTTGGATGATATTTTCTTCTGATATTCTTTCCATTTCCCATATTTTCACAGATATACCTTTTACACATGAATTGAGCAACTCGTTCTATTTGACGATGGCAAGAGATGTAATTAGGAATGACATACTTGCAGGATGGATAAGATTCAAATTGAAGGCCATACAAGCTATGTTTGTGAAAGGATGGACCACCAAAAGGGATATCCCTAAAAAGTGGGTGAGGAAATTCATACCCATATTTCTGTGAAAATATGGGAAATGCAAAGAATATCAGTTAAAAAAAAGTAGTGAAAATGTGTCTTTTTAAAATGAAACAATGAAATATCCCCAAAAAAAGTCCACAGTTTACAACACACGAAAAAAAAGAAATGGATCCAAATTATTTTACATGTGTTATGAAGGGGAGTGGATGTACTTCATTAAGGGTTACATGATGGTCAAGCCTGCCCATAGAAAAACAGTCCTCCTCAACTTAACTCGAGCATTAATAATTTGTTACTTGATAGCATCATAAAGTACTGCCATTAGGATTCAACCAGCCACCATATGATTGTAAACACAAGTGCTCTAATGGCTGGCACTACTTTCCTGTGTGAAGACAATTTCTGTTTGACCACTGAAATAGTACACTGTATGTTTAATCGTGAATTTGTGCAGAGGAGCATTCAGTACATGGCTAGCATTACCAACTCAGGTAGATATTCAATCTCCCCTGTTTATGGCCAAAAACAGGCGACTCCAGTGGTAATTGCTATAGGCAGGGAAGATCGTAACAAGAGAAATCCTCAAGATCCTTTCACAAACTGCCATGATGATCAAATGTACTGATTTTGATATATGTACCCTGATTTATAGGTTAACTGATTTTGATATATGTACCCTGATTTTGATATATGTACCTGATTTTGATAAACATATATACCCTAGCTGATTTTGATATATGTACCCTGATTTAGATATATATGTATCCTGATTTTGATATATATGTACCCTGATTTTGATATATATGTACCATGATTGATATACCCTAGCTGATTTTGATATATGTACCCTGATTTTGATATGTACCCTGATTTTGATGTATATATACCCTAGCTGATTTTGATGTATGTACCCTGATTGTAAAACACCCATATGTACTACACATGAAGCTGACAACCAGAAAGAGAAAGTGTTTGTTGGTTCTGCTTCAAAGAAGGATTGTCTATTGACTTAATGCCGCAACATATACAGGAAGGTACCTGGAATCAGATATCATATTGACCAAGTCTACTGAGCGACATAATTTAAAAACAGATACATGTATGAATATTAGCAAGGTCAAATTTTATGATTGTTGTGTGGTTGTTGTGTGGTTGTTGAGATATCGTGTTTACAAGCTAGCTGTCACATACATGCCCACACAAACACACACGCATACACACACACACCAGCATGATCGCAAAACTTACTGAGCCTACGGTATCGTAACCAAAAGGTTACTAAAAGGACAACTATTGTTAACAGGTTTATTTTGAAAAGATTTCGCATCGATTGGGAAACTTGCTTTCATAAAAAGTACAATCCTTGCATTTTCTGTATGGAATCACTCTACACTCTGCCAGGAAATCAAAGTACCGGAGGGGTAAGAGTCTCATACGGTCAAGTTACAGACCATATCGGATTATCGACTGTTTAAGCAAGAAACTTTATACTTTGTGGGAATCAATAATTTGATATGAACTTCCTGCAAAGAGATTATGATGGAATTTCTTTCTGTATTTTTTTACATTTAGGCAGCACTTTGTGCTGGATTGACAAGTCCATTGAACCTAGTTTTGAGTAATACTCAATAATTATATTGCAATTGACAAAAACACATCCTCATAAACAACATTTTAACAAATGCATGATAATTACAAATTATGAATGTGCTTTTAGTTTCAACACCTTATCATGCACCCTAGACAATCTTCATATTATTATTAACCATATATGCAAACTGAAATATTTTCAAATTTTGTTGTATTACTTAAAATAAAGCTTGTCATGTAGTTTGTTGGGGCATTTCAGTATGAAATAAAAAATCAACTGAACAAACCTGCTTTAATGTTCATTAAAAAAAAAAAAAATAAGAATAAGAAATGATGTTAGACATTGACCTGCAGTGGTTGGTCCTATTCCAGAAATATCTTAAATACGTTTTAATGGATGAATATAAGCAGATTTTTGGTAAGAAATATTTTTGAATGCGTGAGTGGTTTGAAGGTATTCACCAAATGCTAATGTCTGGAATGCCTCTTCAATGGTAAGGTTTGTTCCTCTATACTGAGCTGTGGTCTTGCACCATCGATAAATTACCAATTAAAATTCTACACCCACCCCCACTCCCTTACAGTTGTTCTTCAATAATAGATACATAACCCACAGATTTCGTTTTAATGGTTGAAACAAAGGTTAACTTGGGGCAATGTTTCAATTTAAGCTCCACTTGAGGAATAATTTGTAGATTTTGCAGACTTTAAGCCCTGACCTTGCAGTCACAAACAGCTGTCTCTTTTACGGAAGCGTTGTTACGTTAAAGTTGCATTGCAAGCATGAAAAGAAGTTAACTCCAGATGGAAACACATGCACTGTACATAGCATATCAGTATGGAACGCGAAAAGGACCACAACATATGATGATGTTAATGATGATCTAATTTTATACGATCATGTACTTAAAACTTACGATCATGTACTAGAAATACACGATCATGTACTAAAAATTTACGATCATGTACCAAACATATACGATCATGTACTAAAAGTATACGATCATGTTCTAAACATATACGATCATGTAAACAAACGTACGATGTACATCAAAACAAATACGATCATGTACTAATAATGTTATGTTCAAAAAAAGTGGCGTCTGCATACGCGTATGTATATTCATATGTGGCGTCTGCATACGCGTATGAATATTCAGTTTAAACTCATTAAGAACTATTAGGGGCTGGGCTTCGGTATCAACTTTGATATTCCTAGGGGTACGGTACTTTGTAATCAACGGGTAGCATACTATATTATTAATTTGAAGTGAGTAATAATCACTGAGGATTGGCTGTAATAATTGCTATGTGTATGAATATTTGGCAGACCGCGAAAATTGTTTCGGCATTTGCACAAAAGAATTTCATGGCCCAGGTCACTTAATTCTCTATTAAGGTCCATTGGTGCCAACTGTGCCATATTCATCAATCACACTGACCAGTAAGGCATATTTCTAGCAGATTCAGAGTGAGACTGAGAGAATAGGGCTTAATAATAATTAAAACTATGTAGCCTAGGCATTAGGCTGTAGTTTAGTCTTTAAGTTTTATTGTACTTTGCAGCCTAGGCCTAAGTTAGTAACTAGTATACTAGGAGGCCAAATTACCAGCCTGGGCATATACAGTGTACTACTGTATAGCCTTGCCCTTGGCTAGGCCTCTAGTAGCCTTGTTTTAAGTAAGATTAACTGTTTGTGTTACGGTAGGCCAGCTTTAGCGATACTAACTGGGCCTAGCTTAGTACTACTACTAGTAGGCCTATTATTGGTAATTTTTTTTGTTTTGTTTTTTTAATTCCAAAGTAACCTAACCTTTGCATTTGCCTATATCACATCACATCAGATTCAATGTTGTTGGTCATTGGCCATTTCATCGCTCAAATAAAATTATAGTTCATCAAATGCCAAAAATGTCCTAATTGGTATAAATGCCTCTGCAGTTGTAACATAAACAAGAACAATTGACGACATGCAGATTGCTATACTACTACTAGTAGTACTAACTTGTTAGTAAAGTAAACTCTGTACTGTACGTAGGCATTGCCTAAGGCCTTGAAGTTATGCGCCCTATGCTAGTTATGATATGCTCACCAGTTACAACTGAAGTAACATCCTTCTTCCTAATTCCCAAGGATAACCTAATGCGCTTATATCGAGCATATCTGCCATTTCCTTATTAGTAAAGCCCATTTTAACAAACTCCTCTATTCGTTTTTCTGTAGCATCTTGGGAATCCATTTCTTATAGCTAGTAGGGTAACTGAAGGGAAAATGGACCACTTAAGGTATTTTTCAGTAATTATTTTTTATAGATAGTGGCCTGGAGGAACTTTTTTTGGCCATGTATAGTTGACATCATTGTCAATCAAGTTTTGGTTTTGGTTGGTTCACTGAGTTCATTGTTTGACCTAGACAGGGGGTCAAAAGTCGATGGTCATTGCAGTCCATTTTCCCTGCATGTGCAGGTAATATGGACCACAACACACTTGCCGTAGTCCATTTTACCTGCATGGACAGGTAATGCAGAAAAATGAGATCATTATCAAAGTTATGTATAGAGCATGGTGATTTTTATTTTAAGTAATAGTTAACAAGTATTTAAGCAACAGTTAACAAGTAAGTGACAGGTAACAACTGTAACGCACACAAAACATCACAAAAAATCATCCACGAAAAAAAAGGAGGTTCATTGTTACATTGCATTCTGAATGTTTGAAATTGTGTAACTATAGTACATTTAATTTCAATATCCCTTTTGCACTAGTTAGTAAATCATTATTTTTCAGAGAAAATACAGAAAAAAAGAAAACACCACTACTAGGACTTATGACATGGCTTACAAACACTCTTCACAAACAAATCCCCTTTTCCCAGCTTGATTTCCACACTTTTCATGCACCCATTTTATGCATTCCTGACACTGTACCCACTGAGCATTTCTAGCATCATCATAGAAGAATTCAAAACAATCCAACAGTAATTTGAAGGATCATGGGAAGCTCCAACTGGGATGCTGGTGACATTTTTTGATTTATCCTTTCCTTTTCCTGTC